>JBAMAW010000542.1:0-79101 GCA_037043295.1 Amiota minor | reverse complement strand
CTATTGATTTCTTTGTATGTTTTAAATTTTACTTTACTAATGCAATGATTTGCATAGAAAGGGAACTAAAAATTAAAACAAGAAATTCCAATCAATAGAAATAAGTATAAAAAAAAAAATTTTTTTTTTTCGATGCTGAGCTTAGGAGTGGAAGAAAGAAACACGTCTTCACTGATCGAATGCCAGCAATGGAATGGCAATAGTGGTGATATGTCGCAGCGTGCTTTTATTATCATCGTTATTTCACGTTAAGTTATGTTTGAATTAAAATATTTTTCTCCAGCTGCTGGTCGCAGGTATTTATAAAAGCGATTTGTGCTACCTGCTACTTTTCCCAGCATTGTACTCTACGAAGCTGTTTTTAATGCCTCAATGAGCTGATTGCAACGATTACAACAGTCTTTTTCTAGGTAACTTCCGAAAATGAGAATTATGTTTCAACAATTTTTTTCATATAACAAAGCAACTTTATTTCATCAAATATTTTCCATTGTTATTGACAACCTTTTGCCATCTTTCGGGTAAAACCAAAATTCCGTCATTGTAGAAATTCTGGGATTTCTGATCAAAAAACTGGCGCAATACCATTTTGCAGTCGCTTGAGGAATTCATTGTTACGCCATCAAGATAATTCTGCATGGAGCAAAATAAATGGTTGTCAGATGGTGCTAGTTCCGGATGGTGTTTACCAATTGTTTCCGTTTTTCCTTCAACGCTGCATTTAGTCTTGTTAGTCGTTGACAATAGAGTTCCGAATTTATCGTTTGCCCAAGTGGGAGCAACTCATAATGCACAGGACCTTTGCAATCCCACCAAATAAACAGCAACAACTTTATCATAGTTACCGCCAGCTTTGCAATGGTTTGGGCGGGTTCACCTTGTTTAGACCATGTCCTTTGTCTCACATTATTGTTCTATGCTACCCATTTTTCATCACCAGTTATCAATTTGGGTAGAAAAGGTTTCAAATCATTCCGTTTCAGTAACATTTCGCAAATTGAAATCCGATTAATAAGATTTTTTTCTGTCAAATTGTGTGGTACGCTAACATTCAGCTTTTTTGCATAGCCCGCCTTTTTTAAATGGTCTAAAACTGTCGTATGGTGGATACCAAGATCCTTATCGATGTCACGAGTACTTATGTGCCGGTCATTCCCCACCTTTTCAATAATTTGGTCAACTTTTTCGGTGCAAGGCCGACCAGACCGATGCGCGTTTTTCACCTCGAAATTTCCCGACCGAAATCGCGTAAACCTTTTTTGGAACTGATCGTTCTAATAAAGTACCTTCTCCATGATGTGCACAAATTTGTGTATGAGCTTTCGCTGCGGAATAACCCTTTTCTGTAACGAATTTTCTCTGTTTCGGCACTCATTTCCTTTACGTAAAAACAGCAGATTTAATAATCACTTGTTCATTGCCACGGTCAAAATAATAGTAATGATTCATTTGTTGGTCTCCCTCCTGTCCAAACCGATACAAATGTTACGGATAATGTTAAAATAACTAAAATTACGACTATTACACTACAATTAGTATTTAGTAGCACAGCCTTTGCTATAACTGCAGTACATCCAAGCATCTCTAACTGCTTCCCAAAGCTGTTGAACATTACCGGGTAGACGGTTGGCAACTTCATTCTTCACGTCGTACCACAAATTCTCAATTGGGTTGAAATCTCGCGACTGTGCAGGCCATTCTAGTACATTTATTCCGTTGGCCTGGAGCCACTGTTTGGCCACTTTACTTGTATGCTTAGGGTCATTGTCTTGCAGTAACACCCAAATCAGTGGCATTTCTTCATTAGCATATGGCAGCATTATCTCCGCATTATATGTACATACTGGTCTGGTGCCGATCCATGGTAACCTTGATCCAATATATTGGCCCCACGCCGTAATGCAAAAAACAAGCCCAGATCATAATGCGAGCTGCTCCGTGTTTCACAGTTTTTGTTGTGAATCTTGGTTGCCACTCAGACTTTGGCGGCCGCGTGATATACTGACGAGATCCAGTTACACCATAAAGCACAACTTTGGATTCGTCCGACCATAAAATGTTTCTCCATTGCTGTACTGGCCAACCAATGTGATCATGGGCGAATTTAATTCATGCGGCTAGATTTTTTTTTTTGTTTTTGTTAAAAAGGGCACTTTTCTTGGCCTCCGAGCATTTAAATTGTTTTCCCTCAAACATCTCCGTATGGTTTCAGCAACAAATACTAAAACTAGAATATTTTCGAAAACTTAAAGGAGTCCGCATACAAGAAACATTTTGATTTGAATGGCAGTTATATGATCAAGTAATTTCAAAATCTTGAAATTTGGATGGTTGGTGGCTATACATCAGAAACCTATATCGTTGAAATTTCATTTTGATTCTTAAAATTCAGGTTTTTATTAGAAAAACTTTTTTGCTTTTAGTTCTATCGAACTGAAATTTAGAAACTATTGTATAAGTTTCTGATATAAGCGCGGTACATTTGTTGGAATTTTTGGACTATTGAACTGAAATTTGTGTACGAGTCTGACTCGCAATTGGCCCATTTTTTTTTTTTTTTTTTTTTTGTTATTTTTGTACATAGTCGAAGATAACCTTCTTTCTAGTTTTTAAATCATTTTATTGCCTATGAACTGTGTCATTTTAATTTAAACTTTTAACTTGTGATCAACTTAACTTTTATTTTGTGATATATTAACACAATTTGTGCAGGGAATTATATAATTTTGTATTAACTACTCTATAATTTACATTACAGCTCGCAAGTGATCATTACTGAAGTACCTAAAACAACTGCTGAAAGTGGTATTATCGCTACAGCATTAATAAATGAAAATATACAAGGTGATGCAGAAAATGGTTTTGATGATCCTTATCAAATGAATATTGAATCTAAACGTAGCAGTGATACAGCTGAAGGAGGTGATTAATGTATTTATTGCTGATATTGGCTACCTTATAACATAATTTTTGCTTTAATTAAATGAAGATAACCTGTTAAAGTCTGACCCCGATGCGAAAACAACTATAGAAACAGATATATATGGAGAAACAGCAAACATTTCGCAACTAAATTTGTCGAAACTACCAAGCAGTACTGATGAATCAATAAACATAGTCGATCATACAGTAGATATGCATAACATGAGTCAAAAAAATGTTGCTGAAGAGGTGCCCATACCTGTATTTTCAGAATGGACACAAAAGCAAATGGAGGCAGAAGCCAACAAAATTGAGCAGGAACAACTAAATGGAAACAACTCTGCTCAAAAACGAAACAATACGAATGGTAATGGCAAGACTCAACAGCTAAAAATTCGTGCAAAAAACTATGCAGCACCTGATTGTGGCGCTAAAATTGTAGCATCAAATTCCGAAGCAGATAATAGCGGGGCTGTGCTTTCTACTTCACGCGACGAATATATGCTAAATCCATGCGGCGCAAGTATATTTTTTGTCGTTGAATTGTGCGAGGCAATACAAGCCCAAAGGGTCGAACTTGCAAATTTTGAATTATTTTCATCGTCACCAAAAAATTTCACGGTTGCTGTTTCGAATCGTGTGCCCACGCGGGAATGGTCTAACGTTGGTTACTTCACAGCAGAGGATAAACGAACATTACAATCGTTTAATTTATATCCTCACATATTTGGAAAGCTGGTACGTGTTGATATTCAATCTCACTACTCTACAGAACATTTTTGTCCGATATCATTGTTTCGAGTTTTTGGAACATCAGAAATAGAGGCATTTGAGACAGAAACAGGTGTAAACAATGAAGTTGACGACTTCGATGATGAAGATGAAGGAACACATGCGAAGAAAACTGAGAATATATTCAAATCAGCATCAGACGCTGTAATACAAATTGTTAAAAAAGCTGCAGAGGTTCTAGTGAAGCCTACAACTGCGAACAAATTAAATGATTTCAATTTATGCCGCACACCGGTATTTGAACTCTTTACATGTGATAAATGTAATAACACAAAGCTTGTTTCACGCATTAATTATATCTTATCTTGTGAACTTCAGCAACTAGAAAATTTGCTCAGTAAGGAACAACTTCGCATCCATTTGCAAAAAACTGACACTTGTGCAAATGACTATGGAATCATTGTACCGGAAATAAAACTCGAATCCACAGTTTCACATATGCAAAAAAATAATAGTTATTTTTTAAATATTTTGCCTTTTGAATACATTGGAGCTTTGTGTAAATTGCTAGCTTTGGATTCAGTTCAAAGTGAATTGAACATTTTTGATAATAGCGCAATAACACAGACCAGAAATATTGGTAACATAAGTATTCAATTACCACTACATGGTGGTGCTATGAAAACCGACAGGCACGTAGAATTTAACTCAGCTTCTTTTGAAGGGAATGAATTGATCCAACCTTCTTCTAAACAATTTGAGTGCACGGAAATGACGCCAGAAAGAAATAATATAACAAACACTTCTGTAACTGATAAAGTAAATCATTTGGTTAATTTAAGACCAGAAGAACAAGGTAACGTTGCCACCAATGATGAATATTTTTTAGTAAATGCTCATTTATCGGCAACAGATGTCAATATATATAACGTACCACCCGTAAAGACAGATTTCAAAATGGTAACCGACTCTTCATTATTTAATGAGCAGAAATCAATTACCGAAGAAAAAGATAAAGATGACTTTAAAGTTGAAGAAGTGCCGCAATTGCCGCCTCCTATACACAATCTCGCCAGCGACGAAGAACCTTTAAACTGGGATGGTATTGAGGCTATTTTACCCACAACAGCTTCATCAACTACAACCGGTACCAATGTACCTATTCCTATAGGTAGTAATAGTTACAATGGCGCAGTTGGCAACGGCAATAACGTTCATCAAAAAACATCTAATGGTGCGCAATCAGAGAGCATCCTTATCAGACTATCAAACCGTGTAAAGGTAAATCTATTAATTCACCATTTATCTTAAACCCTGCACCCAAATCGAATATGCAAAATTATTGTGAATAACAGTTGTATTTACCAAGAAGCAGTAGATCCCCTAAGCTATTATAAAACCAGCAGGAAGAATTAGCTCATTTTTGTCTGTCATGGGCGTAGCTTCTTGGACCCAAAGGTTATCAAACTCCCTCGAGCTTTATCCAGGAACCGTAATAGATAGAAAGGTGACATTTTCACAGAATGTGTAATTCTATCGGGGCTACAGCAACAAATATTGGGTTGGTGGAAAAGTAACTTCAGAAAATTTGAATTGCTAGATTTAAAAAGCGACATCTCTGTAAGTAGTAATCCGATCTGGTAAAACCATGCTGCTAAAACAATGAACAAGTGATTATTAAATCTGCTGTTTTTGCGTAAAGGAAATCAGTGCCGAAACAGAGAAAATTCGTTACAATGTATTGTATTTCTATGAAAAGGGTTATTCTGCAGCGAAAGCTCATACAAAAATTTGTGCACATCATGGAGAAGGTATCGGAACGATCAGTCCGAAAATGGTTTGCGCGATTTCGTTCGGGAAATTTCGATCTGAAAGACGCGCCTCGGTCTGGTCGGCATTGCACCGAAAAAGTTAACCAAATTATTGAAAAGGTGGGGAATGACCGGCAAATAAGTACTCGTGACATCGCTAAGGATCTTGGTATCCACCATTTAAAAAAGGCGAGCAATGCAAAAAAGCTGGATGTTTGGGTACCACACAATTTGACAGAAAAAAATCTTATTGAGCGCATTTCAATTTGCGAAATGTTACTGAAACGGAATGATTTGAAACCTTTTCTATCCAAATTGATAAATGGCGATGAAAAATGGGTAGCATACGACAATAATGTGAGGAAAAGGTCATGGTCTAAACAAGGTGCGCCCGCCCAAACCATTGCAAAACCGGAGCTAACTACGAGGAAGTTGTTGCTGTAGTTTTGGTAGGGAACTTGGCTGGGAAGTGTTACTGCACCAACCATATAGTCCGGACCTAGCACTATTTGATTACCATTTACTTCGCTCCATGCAGAATTATCTTGATGACGTAACAATGAATTCCCCATGCGACTGCAAAATAGTATTGCGCCAGTCCCAGAATTTCTACAATGACGGAATTTTGGTTTTGCCCGAAAGATGGCAAAAGGTTATCAATAACAATGGAAAATATTTGATGAAATTAAGTTGCTTTGTTATATGAAAAAAATTGTTGAAACATAATTCTCATTTTCGGAAGTTACTTTTCCACCAACCCAATACTATACTATACAATAATAAAACTTTAATAAAATTAAAAATTCAAAGGGGTAGTCCCCATATGAGAAACGTATAAGTTTGTATGGCAGCTATACGAGCCAGTAACCCCAGGGTCTTGAAATTTACATGGATGGTGGAAATGGTTAGCAACTTATACTGTTTGAGTCCTCGCATACAATCCCTCTATTAAAGTTCAGGTTCTTATTAGAAAGATTTTTTTGTTTTTTGCACTATTGAACTGAAATTTGTTGGAATCAGTCAAATTGAACCACTAGTGGATACCCTCCCATACAAACTCCTATTTGGTACGGAACCCTCCGTGTGCGAGTCTTAATCGCACTTGGCCCATTTTTTTGATACTCTTCACGCAGTGAGTAGTATTATAAGTTTGTCACAGGCAGACATTAGAGACACCATAAGGTATATACATTCTTGATCATCTCGAAGAGGCGAGTTGTTTAAGCTATGTCCGTCTGAATGTATGCAAACTAGTCCCTCAATTTTTTGAGCTAGAGAGATGAAATTTCGCACGAACCTTTTTTTTACTAGACGCAGTACATTTCCGGAACCACCCGAGTGGACCACTCCCATACGAACCACCCATTTAAAATCAGGTTCATATTAGAAAACCTTTTTTGGTTTTTGTCGTATTGAACTAAAATTTAGATAATATCAGCCGTGCCATAGATTTCTCTTTCGCCTCAATTCCAACCCATTTGCTATCCACCGTGCTACAGATTTCGCTTTTAGTTGATTTGAAATCTTCCGTGTTTATTGTTAAAATTTGGTTCAATTCTCCCTTATCTGCAGTTAATAAAGAAGACAAAGTACCAACAATTGTAGAATATTGTTTTCCACGATAACATGCATTTAAAGAATTAAACATTTCAGTTGTTTTAAAGTATAAATTTGCATTATACACAAATCTCTTATGCTTCAAAGTAAAACGAACGAAACTAGCAAAAGCACTCCATATTGGGAATGCCAATCTGGTCGCATTAAGTTTTAAAATTTTCGAAGATTTGCCTTTAATGCAATTAATTAATAAATTAAAAAAAAAAACTTTTATTATTACTAATAAAGCTGTGATGCTTTAAATTTGTTTTAAAAATGCATAGAATGTGAGTACTTCAATGAAAAGTTTTAATTAAATCATTATAAAAGTAGCCATGTTTGCATTTTGTGTACCTGCTGGGGAAGTAGGGTTTTTGCATGTAGTGATTCTGCGGCAATAATCTGTCTCGTGACTTTTGAGTATCACGCACAGAAGTGAAACCTAGACGGTTAAACATATTCGCGTCAGTTTTATTAATAAAGATAAGTATGCTTTCTAATAAAATTTTACAGGGACTAGAACGAAACATGTCTCTATCGGGACAATACCTGGAAGAGCTGTCCAGGCGTTACAAAAAACAAGTTGAGGAGCTACAACAAACGCTTACACAACATACACTTACAGTACGAACACTGGAGGATCAAAATCTTCGTTATATTGAGAAAGAACATATGTACCTACAACAAAATGCCGAACTGAGCAATGAAGTGCGAAATATTTCATTTCAAGTACAATTTTGTATCACTATTGTCATCATTGTAAGTGCATGCACTCTACTGCTGCTGGTTTTAGGCTCTGTGTATTATCGTAGATTACAGCGACAAATACAAGACTTAGCCCTTATTAATGCTGTAGGCAGAAGCAAACCGATAAGTTTATTGAATCAAAATAAACTTAATCGTAGCAAATCGTATGAAGATTTCTCTGCTCATCAAAACTGGCTCATTGCCAAAAAGAAACGTCGCCCCAGTGAAGAAGCTATGTTTATTTTAAAATATTGTAAGAACAATGAGTTATATAAACCAAAAGCATTCCCAATCAACACAGGGCAAAATAACATTAAAAGACACCGTAAATTATCAGTTTTTGATGACAACACTAACTACGTGAAGCATCATGAAGATAAGAAAGCAATATTCTTGAAGCGGAATGGATCAAAACATTCATTGCATGCTTTGCTCGATAACTCACCTGTTTCGTTAGATCTAGAAAAGGAAAAGTACATAGATGAAGGTAAATATCAAAATAACAACCACATCATCATTAAGAAAACTGGTTTTTATTTTTTTGTGTCCTGCAGACAAATTTGACGACGCCAAATCAACCAAGGAACAACACAACCTACCCAAATTTGAAGATATCTTATTACCTTATTTTGAAAACAGCAAAATTAATTACCATCACTCTCAAAGTCATTTTGAAGAGAAACTTTTACTTGATAACGACGAAATAGACTACCTACCAAACAGCGATTTGGCATACAATGAGTTTATGCCAGATGGCCCTTCAGGCTATCAAACTTTAGACATTTTAGTTAATGACTGTAAAGAGCTAGATGTCAACAAGATAGAGAGGCGACTATCCTCACCACCGTTTTTTAGGTCACCATTTGGTCGAGCGAAAAATAAAACTGGTGGCAGAGCGAAAAAGGCGAAAACACATTCAAGACATGCGGAGTGGTGCCGCAATATTTTTTTAAATGAAAACCAACAAAAACAAGTAGATTTGGATCAAATACCTAGATTTAAAAAACCGTCCTCACTTTTCGACATAAATTTGACCAAAGATTCAACTGATAATTCATTTCATGCACTGGAAGGGACTATGCTGTTATTTGAAGATAGTTTAATTTTCAATTCTCAAAATAAGAAAGATAGTGCTGATAGCAGTAGTAGTAGTGGTTGTAGTGGTAGTACAATGTCAAATTCTGCAAAAATTGAGAAAAAAAAGACGTTGCACTTTTAATAAAAATTTTCGAAATGTGTTTTAAATTCAGTTTCAATTGAAATATTTCGTACTTCGGACTTAAGGTTCACTAATTCAAAATGTATGTATGTCGGATACCATGGCCATTGCAACATTCGAAAATATTCACGAGGGTAAAATTATGTAGTTTTTGTATAAAGATCGATGGGTGAGGAAAAGATCATACAAGAAATGTGTACTAAGAATTTTAATCGCAAATCTAAATATGTATACCTTTCTGAGTGTTTAAACATACCAATATCCAAATAAACTCAATATAGTGGTTCGGATATATTATAGATTGTACTTACAAAGAAATACATGAATGTGTATATTTTAATAGGAACAATATTTGATTTTAGTAAGTAAATTATAATGTACAATATATATTTATTATATAGCAATAAAAAATACTTAACTTTGTTATTACCAAAGGTGATCTATTACATTTTTTAAAATACATACTTTTTAATGTCCTCGAAATGAATATTATTGTGTACTTCATCTAGACCCGAGACAACTTGCCGAGTTCATAAGTTTCAACCATAAATCAAAAACTGTTCCCAATTTCAATAATAAACTTATTAAATTTTTTAAGTTATTAAGCTCTGGAAATCTACACCACTTCTGGTTGACTAAGAAACTTGAATTATAGCATCCAGGCGTATTTAAAGCAAATATCGAAATTCTACCATTTTGATTCTCAGTTGTATACTGATAATGCTCCTCAAACTCAGCTAATTGATTTTTCAATGATCCGCTTTTGACAGTGTGTATTGCATATCTAACTGTACACACTGATGTTAAACGTAGATCTAAATCCACGACATAAAAAGCTTTATTGTGAGTAAGAGCGATTTTCATCAATATCAATCAAAGATATTAATTTTTAGTTTAATAATTTAAAAGGAGATACATAGGTATGTTTTCTTTTTGGTTTTACACCACGCACACATTTTCGTTCGACCCATTAGGTGGTTCATACAAACACACATTAAAATTCATGTTTTTATTAGGAAAACTTTTGTGATTTTTGTCCTATTGAACTGAAACTTTGACAATATCAGTTTCCAAGATATGTGCAGTACATTTGTCGAAACTAGCAGAATCGGACCACTAGGGGGTACCTTCCATACAAACAACCCATTTAAATTCATGTTCTTTTTAGAAAAACTTTTTGTTTTTTCTCCTATTGAACTAAAATTTAGATTCTATAAGATTCTAATCAATGTCCATAAAATGCGTAAATTTCAAGACCCTAGAGTTCTGGATCGTAAAGCTCCCATACAAATATTTCGGTCTCAGTGTTGAAATGCTCTATGTGTACTGACTATACCCCAAACATAAGTCAATTCAGTAATTAGATATTTCTGAATGCTTTATCACAGAGGGGGGTGAGGAGTATATCAACTTCGGCATAGTCGAAGTTAAACTTCTTACTTGTTTCCTCTCATTTATTATTAAGCAAGAAAGAGAGTGTGCTGATATTCTTGTAAAATTCGCATTCGGTCCGTTTGTGATACTTTTTGTGTCTTTTCTAATACCGCATTCGGTCTGCTTGGGATACTTTTAATGAGTATTTTCTAATATCGCATTCGGTCCCGACATGATCATGCAATTATTATGCATTTTGTCATAGTGTTAGTAAAATAAGTATGTGTGCGTGGGATGACCATAGCATGACGAAATATGTAATCGATTTATATATTTCATTATGCCATTTATTCTCTCATCGCTCTCTTTCATAAACAACATTCCATCTTTGGCCATGCGCTCTCATTTACTCCTTCACGAAGTAAGTACGTGTGTAAGAGGCGAAATAGGCAAGTACTCACTTTTATGAAATATTTGGACAGAGCAGACATGAGCGCGTTAGCGGATGGCATGCGAAATATTTGTAAAGTGCCGACGGCGTCGTCATCGACAGCGGATGGCATGATGATCACAAGTATACGAAATGGCTGATGCCAAATGCATGATCATGTCGGGGCCACATTAAAATGTTTGAAATTTCATTTAATTACCAAGATAAAATTCATTCGACATTACAAATAAAAGAAAAAAATTATACAAGAAACTTTGTTTTAGTTGAAATAAAAGTTATTAACTGAAATTATGTACATATATAAAAAAAAAAAAAAATTTAATTCAATAAAAATTCTGCAATAAAAGAAATATTATTAATTATATTTAATAAATACTTATGTTTTTGTTGGTAATATCCAAATAATATTTTATTTTATATATTGGGCGTACAAATAGAAAATCGCCGTTTTTTTCCCATAATTTGAGGCTTTATTATAAAAAACTCGTTACATACTCAATCTCCAAAATAATTTCCATTACTAGCCACAACTTTTTCCCATTTTTCTGGCAGCTTTTGAAAGTGGTTCATGCGTCATCAATTTGAATAAATAAAAATAAAGTAGAAGTATCACCTTGTCGTGTCTTTCCGAGTATTGCTGGCGTTTTTCCTTCAACGCTCGATTCAAACGTATTATTTGAGTCCGATAGAGGGCTCCTGTGATGATTTCCCCTGGTTTCAAGAGTTCATAGTACACTACACCGAGCTGGTCCCACCAGATACACAGCATCAGCTTCGAGCCATGAATGTTCGGTTTTGCGGTCGAACTTGATGTATGGCCGGGAAGCCCCACAATTTTTTCCGCTTCGGGTTGTCATAGTGTATCCACTTTTCATCGCCGGTCACGATGCGATGCAAAAAACCCTTTCTGTTTTGCCGTTGGAGGAGTTGTTCGCACATGCAAAGGCGCCGTTCGATGTCCCTCGGATTCAACTCGTACGGCACCCAATGTCCCAGTTTCTGGATCATTCCTAAGCTCTTTAGACGATGAGAAACGGCTTGCTGAGCCACGCCCAATAAACTTGCAAGTTCCTGTTGTTCCTAATTTTGCATCCTCGAACTTTTTAACGGGACCGGGACGTTCCTTGTCTTCCACGCCATATTCGCCATTATTAAACTTTTGAAACCATTCCCGACACGTTCTTTCACTAATATAGCTTTCACCATAAGTTTCTACAATCATTCGATGCGCCTGAGTAGCATTTTTTTTTTGAATGATATGCAAAAAGCAACACTTCCCGCACATGGCCCTTTGTAGGCTCGAATTTTGCCATTTTCGCTAACGAACAGAACAAAGCACAGTCAAAATACACAAGCGAGATTATGTAGAGTTGTTGACCGATACCTCAGCTGGCTATGTAATGTTTCTGATCGTACTTATCGACCGATTAGCGGCGCTGGCGCCATCTATGGGAAAACGGCGGTTTTCTATTTGTACGCCCAATATATCTATCTCATCTAAGGATGCGACGCCTGCTACCACTAGTCCTATGCCCCCACTAAATGGAGCAACACAAAGTAACTCCTATTCGATCAAAGTTTGCTCTGGACATACAATTCGTTTCATGGCTATCTGGCTCCTATCGAGCTATTGTTAAGTTTTTGAGGAGGAAAGATCCTATAGGGTGGTGGTCAGGGGCGTTACCACTTCACTTATATAACAGAAATTAAAAATCAACTTCTGAATTTTGGTCATAATGCAAGATATATGTACAATCCATTAAGTCGGTCTGATAATAAACCACTAAACTAGTTTTTCGTTGAGCTTGAGCCCAAGGAGAACAAAAAATCTGTTTTTAATATTAAACGACTCTGCGATCAAATTGTTATCGTTGAGTCACCACGTGAATTATGTGTTAATAAAACAACTTAACTTTAGTTTGTTATTTTATAATTTATTATTACAACTTTAGTTTTTTATTTTATAATTATTATTACAACTTTAGTTTGGTTTTTGGTTGTTTAACTTAAAGTCTTAAGACTTTTCATACACTGTGTTGGCATATGCAAATGCCTTTTCTTTTATACTTTTTTTATTGTTTACTAAGCATAAACAACGTCAGCGTAGGCTTCGCTTTCGTTGTCTATGCTAAGAAAGAATCTTAATTCGGTGGCGTCATGTTTCCTATACTTCTGAACAATTATGCTGATATCGTCCGCATCAGCATAGTTGTTCGAAGTGAGGTTATGGAACTTGGACATAACACGTGTGCTTCTCCACCTCAGTGCCATATGTGTCAGGTATATAGCCATACCCAAAAATACTGCTTTAAGCTACAACGCTGTGTTAAATGTGGGAACTTGCACCCTACTGTTGAGTGCAGAAAGGAGAAGAGCATCCCTGCTAAATGTGCTCTATGTGGTGACGCCCACTGAGCTAACTATAAAGGCTGCGATGTTTGTAACATTGTTGTAATCTACAGGTTGTACAATCTTGACTTCGGCTGTTCCTTCTCCAATAGTGGATAGTGGTACAGTCCCCTCTTATGCATGTGCGGTCAAAGGGGATATTAAAAAGCAAACCCTACATAAGCAAAAAAAAGATAAACAGCAGCAAACCAAACAAATAGCAAAACAAAACCATTCAAAAGAAACAACCTCAACAACTATTTACATTTAACCTGTTTCAGCCAAAGCAATCCCTTTTATCTCAACAGCAGTCACATTTTTCACATTCACTGCAACATCAATGTGGATTTACATCAACATTGGCCACAACAACTACAAGAATGGCAGTAGTACAAAATAAGGTTCATATGAACTTTAATTTCAAATTTGATTTTATATTATCAATACTGGATCGAATGAACGATTTTGAACGCGAAATATTCTTCGCCTTATTAACGGCGGTGGTGATATGTTGGCTAAAATAAAGCTTGGGATCAAAAAAAATAGCAAGGTCATTAAAAGAGAAGACACGTTCAAGTTGGACGTTATCAATTGTATAAGTAAACAAATATGGTTTACTCCGAGTTATTAAGAATTAAATGATTATTTAAGCACCAAGAATTACATTCTAAGATGAAAAGCAGCATCAAAGGAAAGAAAAAGTTTTAAGTCATCAGCGTACATAACCAAACGAGAATATGAAAAAGAGACAGGAAGATCATTGATACATAAGTTGAAAAGAAGTGGATCTAGATGACTACTTTGAGCAACTCTGGAAGTAACGTGGACAGTTTCCGATAAAGAATACCGAAACAAATTTTTGGGAACAATTTATCAAGTAAGATTTGATTTACCTAAGAAAATGTAGTGAAAAACTCATAATATTCAGTTTATACAAAAGAAGGACATGGTTTACTGATTCAAAGGCTTTAAAAAAATTGGTATAAATAACATCAGTTTGTAACCTACAATATTAAAAACCACGATTAACTAGTGAAGTAAACTCAAGGAGATAAGTGAATGCGGACCTACTTTTCACAAATCCATGCTGTGACGGAGAAAAAACGGCTTTACAGAAGTGCTGTATATTCGACATAGGGACTTTCTCGAACAAGTTGGGAATAGTTGACAATTTAGATTTATTAATAGCATGAACCGATGAAGAAAAGGTCGATTGGAAAAACATTGAGCTTACGAGTAAACCTCGGTGATTTATGAGATAATTTTTGCGCCTTCATAAGAGAAACACATTCAGAGTTCAATGAATCGTAGAAAAATTGAGTGGCAACTAACATATCCGAACAATTATACAAAAAGGACACATCAACCTGTATTAGAAAAATATATAGCAAATTAAAATTTGCCTTACGGACACAAAAGCGATGTTGAGGACAGAGATGTTGTCGTTATAGAACCATAATTTGTAAGACTCAAAGAGGGTGAAAAGGGTCTTCAGGAATGGATAGAGAATAAGATTTTGAGACAACAGAGACAGATCTATCATTAGTCAACACTAAATCTAATACTCTGTGAAGGTGATTTACTACAAAATTCATTTGGAAAAGAGGAATATCTAGCAGACTACCGATGAATTCATGGTGATCCGACGAAACAAGGTAGCTAGAAGGACCGAAAAACCACCAGGAAATATTGGGTAAATTGAAATCACCTAACACAACCAACAAATAACGATTTCGAGCAAGTCTGGCAATGTACTGAATAGCTGCGAAATGATGTATGTAAATTTCTAAACACCAAAATTGTGACAAATTGAAAGATTCATTTAACACTAATAAATTCCATATCAGCTGGCAAGACAAGTGGAAGAGATTCGGAGTGTAGATTTGATTTTATTGCAATAAGAACAATGGTGCCAAGCACATGGATTGAAACGTCAATCAACGTCCCCTTGGATATATATCCGCAGGTCTCAAAATAAGTCATATTTATTTTGGTAAATATGACTCTCTCCTTGGTGGGGAGCGAGGCCCATCTTAATCCTCTTCTGCTCTCTGGGTCACAGTACCCGGTTGTATAACGCAACTCCACGTAGAGTTATTACTCTACCCGCATTTGGGTATCAAACCACAGCCACCACGATACTCCACAAGGGGGCCGTACCCGCTGGCCAGGACGGAAACAAGTTCCGTGATATACACAACACGGACAGCTTATCAGCCAAGACAATTAAAAATAAAAGGTACTGACATTCCATTAAGCAATGTGGCAAAGTACCTGGGCATGCATATTGATAGTAAACTGACGTGGAAACATCATATCCCAAAAAAGATAGATCAACTCATATTAAAATTTAAGCAGCTATACCCGCTTCTTAACAGTAGATCTAAGTTAACAAAAAATGGGAAATTAGTAATATACAATAGTGTAATTAAGCCTATATGGACGTACGGCATGCAATTATGGGGTACAGCCAAGAAAACTAACATTAACATTATTCAGCGTCAACAATCGAAAATACTTCGATCAATAGTTAATGCGGACTGGTTTATATCTAACTATGAAATTCACAAAGACCTCGGCGTAACTATGATTCAGGAAGAAATCATTAATGCTAGCAGGGGGTACCACAAAACATTAGAGCGACATACCAATCTAAAAATAACAGACCTTCCATCTCACGAATTGTCTAGACGTAGACGCTTAAAACGAAGCAGACCAGTCGATCTGACCAAACTTATGTTATGGGTGGCGCTGAGAGGCATCTTGCGGTTGTTGGCCTGCCGCAAGTAGCTCTCAAAAATGAGGCCTAAGACACCCAGTAATCCAGACCATTATTCAAGAGACCATTCGAAAATGTTCGATATTATCTACTGCCTTTTCCCCTCTTATTGTTAAAAATGTACTTAGTGTTTTCTTTTATATTTAAGATATAAGTTGTAGGAAAACAATAGTACATATCCAATCGGGAATAAAAAAAAAAAGTCTTATTATTACTATCAAGAAATTATAAAGTCATGTCTAGAAGACGTCGTCGTTCGAACATACGTCATTGTACAGTGAATGGCAAAAGAGTACGTTCAGGAAGAGATGAAGAATCGTCAAGGGATGAATGAGGCTTGCCTCATTCAGACTCGGGATAGATACAGAGCTGAGAGAGAGAGAGAGAATCATCAGCACGAGTTACTAATTCATGGGTAAATAAAGAAAATTCTGCCATGAATTACAATCCTTCGATTTCTTACAAGGACGATCGTATAGTAACAATAGGTACTATGTCAGTAGTGTGTGAACATTGCTTGGCATTGAAATTCAAGGACGAATGGAAAGGCATGTGTTGCTTACAAGGAAAAGTCAAATTAGAAGAAATTCTCCCTCCACCTGAACAACTTTACTATCTTCTTACGGGTGATAATCTATATATATATAAATGCACTCAAAAAATAGTATGACCCCACAAAACTCGAGAACGGCTGGACCAATTTTGATGAGTTTTTTTTTTTGTTGTACTCATGGAGTTACAGTCATGTTCTTTGCTACATTTGGATCCGGTAGGTAGCGCTGTTGTCCAGATAAGATAGTTTTATGCCATTTTTAAATTTTTTTTTTATTTGGTGCAAAATATACTGACCCGATTTTTTTTAAAAGAACAAATGATTCTTAAAGTTGCTTAGGTTATGGTTATAATAGAATATTAAAATATATTGTAAATTATTAATTACACATTTTACAACAAAGCTTTTTATAAGAAACACCCAATTAACACATAGGGGGTGTAGCAACGCACGCTGGTTAACGCTAGTTTAAATATAATTCATAAACATAATTCATTAACACCAGTTTGGCTTAAGTCAATAACATCGAACAATGGAGCAAAGTCACCGAATAGTGAAATTCATCACAGAAAAAAGTTTGCACAGTCTTGTTCATCGACGTTTAACAAGCTTTTGATCGAGTCTGTCTCAAGATATCATACCTTCTTGCGACACCACCAAATATCTTGGAATGCATTTAGATAGAATGCTCACTTGGAAAGATCACGTTAAACTTATGAAACCTTAGACGTTAAAAAAAGGTCGGGGCAAGTAGTATCGCTACACTACCTAATTGTTTTGGCCTGAAAATGTTTTTCATGAATCATATTTATAAAAATATTAAATACGCACGATACATAAATAAACTTTACTCATGTATTTATTCAGATATGATATGTATTATTTATTCAGTCGATTTTTATTTTAAACAACACAAAATTTGCTTTATTATATTAAACATAACGTGGCAGTAATAGTTAATAATAATTATAGTTAATAGGAATAGTTAATAACCATTAATTAATAATAATCCTAAAAATGTAAATAGTTAATAAGAACAATAATGAATAGCTAGTTGACAACCCTAAAAATGTAAATAACAACTTAACATAAAAAAGAAATAAAGAAAAAAATGTTGGTAGTTAATACTGCATAAGAGAAATACATAATAATAATTGAATTGTGCAAGTGAAGAATTGGACACTTGCTTGTTAAATTTTATCAGCACGATCCTATGATAATAATAAACTTATAAATACATATATAGAATGAATGAATTTTATAAATAATGGATACATACTTTTTATGGATGTTTCTTCAGAGGAGCTGTTTCACCACCCCTCTGAATTAACAAATCATATTCTCTTGATTTAGAATACTCGTAGTTCTATAAATAGACAAAAAATTTAAAAAAGCTTCCATTTTTCATAAGTCTTTTGAACAAAACTCCATTTTGAGCTTCAAGCGAACCAGTTGTCCTTGTGAACAATTTAAAAACCAAGATATTGTCTGGACCTTCCTTTATTTTCAAAAATGAAACACTTTATTGAAACGTACACTGTATTCATTCTCGGACATTTAAATTGAATCCTCTTATCTTACCTTTTTAATCCATTGATTTTCAAAATATTTCAAAAACGGTTTGCAAACCTTTTGATCTGCCAATTGTGATTTTATAATCTGAAAGCAAGTAACAATTTCAGAAGCTGGAAGCGGCGGTAGAGCTAATAATTTGTAATAAGCAATTTTGACGTGTGAATTGGTTTTAATTGCATGTGCAAAATTTGGCTAATTTGGAGAAATGGAATTAGCAAGTTTTTATTTTAAGTGTAGGATAAACAAAACGTATTGCATTTCTCATTTTGGTCTTGAAATCCATCATTACAGAGACACCATTCAATTCTTGCAACGTCTGAAATAAATGAATGTAGCACTTTTTCGTTTTCCTCGACATTAGAACGAAAATAAATGGTACTGCCTGTTGAATTCACGTCAAATTAATAAAACAAATAGATCAATTAGAATTAAACCATGAAATGAATTAATTATCTTCATACAAAAGTGTTGAATATTTAAATGGAGAGGTTTCATAATTAGTATTATTATTATTATTACTGTTCCGAATTTGCAGAAAACTACGACGATGTTTATTGAAATCCAATTTAGTATTTTAGTTCCTTTGTGAAAATAAAATTTTAATTACAATTACGAAAAAAATTTCTTTCAAATACTCACTGCATAACAGCATCATCGAAAATCTCACGAACTTCCGATATTTGTCACGTAGTTTGAAACACTGCTGGTTGAGCACATTTTGATTTGATTTCTACTAGCAATTTCAAATCAATTATCTCCTTCTCTTTGTCCTCATGTAAATGTCCATAGAATGGATCAGAGAAAAAACAACTGTAATTTTTCAGAAAAAAGAGCGCTTCACAACTTTTTTCTCTGCACGTGTAGGCGATACTTCCACCAGCCGAAACTTTATTTCGAACGTACAGTTGGTGCTCCGCGTCGCCTTTCTTCAATAATTTCAAAATCACATTGTCGACGCTCAATTGACTCTTTTGAGAAAACCTGTTTGAGTACCAAATATTTCTTGAGATTCACTCTCAGAAGTCACTGGTTGTTGAGATTCACTTTCATCGGCCATTTCACACAATTTAACAACTAACTAACCGATAACTAATTAAGAATTTAAGCAACACGTTCAAGGAATAAACTTAAATAGAAAACTTTTTCCTCTGTCGACAACTGAGATGTGCACTGATGACAATAATGACGTTTATGAAGGTTTTTGGAAATAAAACAAATAAAAAAGATTAACTTTGGCTATGCCGAATTTGTTATGCTCTTCCCGCACCTTTGTACAGAGGTTCTTCAGTTGTGAGTGGAAGTGAGAATCAACAGTTATTGACGTCGCAGAGTTGCCGAATGTAAATGGGAATGTATATTAGAAAAACATTTTTGTTTTTGGCCTATCGAACTGAAACTTGAACACTATCAGTTTCCAAGCCAAGCGTAGTACATTTGCCGGAACCAGTCGAATCAGAGTACTAATTCATGTTCTTTTTAGAAAAACTTTTTTTTTCTTGTCCTATTGAACTAAAATTTAGATACTATATGTTTTTTATCAATGTCCATAAAATGCGTAAATTTCAAGACCCTAGAGTTACTGGATCGTATTGCTCCCATACAAATATTTCGTTAAATTAAAATTAATTGGTAGTTAGGATCGTATGGAGAAATTTCAAACTGTCCCTACATTTCTGTTATGTCAGCAAAGAGTGCGTGACGATGCAAACGAAAAGAAAGCAATGTCAAAATAAATATTTTTGAACTGCCGGGTCAACCATCAATATCTCATTGATCGAAATTTTTGACGATGACTTGCATGATGCATCGAACACAACTAATTCTCCTCGGATACTTGAAAAGGTGCAACAACATTCCACGCGGCACCGGACAGACAACTCATTAAATAATTAAACTTGTCTACTGCTGATGTAGATGATCATCTCATGAGTCGTCATGCACAATTGTGGTAAAAGCCTTAATAAACTTTGTGTAGTCACCATATTTGCCATTTAATTTAGGCAGCTTTAATGCCGGTATTCAGTGGCATTCAAGTGTATCTTGTTTTGCTTTTATTCTTTCTTTTATGGTTTTTCAGCTGATGCCGTTCTCGAATGTAATGTTATTACATACGACGATGAAAATGATGTTATGTAGATGTTGTTGAGGTAACTTCAACGAAGAGCCCAAGTGTGATGAATTGACTTCAACGAAGTAAGGTGACTCCAACGATGAGTCCAGGTGTAATGAAGAGACTCCAACGATGAGTCCAATGAAGCTGATAAATATATATCCAACGGTGAACCCAGACTTCCAATGTGAGTCTAAGTATGAGTTTTATTAATTAATTCACACCACGCATTAATACCGCAGATAAGTCGATTGCTCTTTTGTCACGGTCGCCAAAATGTTTGACAAGATAATCGCATTGTAGAAATAAAACACTAGCTGTTTTAAGTAATGGAACATCTGTTCGCTTTTAGGTTTAATTATTAAGTGTTCTTCTTATTCTGGCTTAAAGCTTAAATGGGACACTACATTAATTCAAATTCAAACCATTATAACTTTTTAACTAAAAATGATTTTGATATAGTGTAAACGCAGATTTTTAGGAAAATATTTAATTTAATTTATATCAATAAAAAAATAATTAAAAATCAACTATGTAATCAACGAAACACAAACAAACACATGACCGAAAATAAGATCAAAGCTTATTTGGGACGCTGACACTAGATGCAACTATACGGCTTTTTTTTCCAATGAAAGTTTTAGCATTATTAAAAAATGGGTCGCAGAACTACAGTTGAGCAACGCAAATTGGTTTTGCATCATTATGAAGTTGATAAATCTATAAGACAAATATCAGACATTTGTCAAATCAGCTGATCGACTGGACTGTAAATAACATTATCCAAAGATATCGAAGGGAGAAACGAGTGCTAGATAAAGGTAGAGAATCCCAAAATAAAGTTTTCAGTCAAGCGGACGAGTGATTGTAAGAAAGGTGAAGAACAACCCCCGAATGTCAGCACCAAAATTAGTTGATGAAGTACTTCAAGGTATTGGGAAAGAATGTTATGCAGAAACAATTAGAAATATGCTTCGCCAACATGGTTTAAATGGAAGAGTTGCACGCAAAAAGACTTTCATAAACAAAACCAATCAAAAAAAGCGGCTGAACTGGGCCAAGGAATATGTTTTGAAGGATACGAGCTCTTGGAACACAGTATTGTTCACAGACGAGTCTAAGTTTCATATATTTGGCTCAGATGGACAGACGTACGTATGGCGTACGTGTGGCGGCGTTATAGTTTGGGCCTTTATGTCGACAGCAGGCGTTGGTAACTTGGTGTTCATAGAAGGAAATATGGACAAAAATGTGTATCTTAACATCCTAAAAAAAAATCTTAAACAAAGCGCCGAGAAATTGGGAATAGCAGATACATTTCCCCTATACCAAGATAACGACCCCAAACACAAAGCGGAAACTGTACAGACCTGGCTGATTTACAACTGCCCCCACGTAATGCAACCATCAGTTCAATTACCAGACTTAAATGAGATTGAGAACCTGTGGGCATTGCTGAAAGCAAACCTTAAAACCAAAATACCATCTGCCACCACACAAAAGTTGGTCAACTCAATGCAACAGAGGTTGAAATCGGCGAATAAAGCCAAAGGATATCACACTAAGTATTAAACATAAAAAAAAAATTAATAATATCCAAATGTTCACAACTAAAGGGCACTGTCCCAAATAAGCTTTGATCTTATTTTCGGTCATGTGTTTAATTGTTTTTGTTTCGTTGATTACATAGTTGATTTTCAAATAATTTTTTGTTTGTACATTGCAACTAGTTAACTATAATAAACTAACAAGCAATTTGTTTTGTGTTTTGTGTAATACAATTAAGTTTTAAGATACTCTGCACAATATTTGCAGAGAAGTTGTCTATTGCACGAGGTGGTGCGCCTTTTTACGTTTCAGCCTTTCCCTCCATTAAGGGCTAAGGCTTCGCTATTCACACAGATATATTGTGATAGCCTTACCATGTGAGATAAGACATTTTTCCGAAATGCGGCGACAACTGGCTCGATACCAAGATCGCATTCAAGATCGCTACTGCGTACGTACCAAGGAGCATCAACGGTATATCTTAGTACTTTATTCTGAAATCTTTGGATTTGCAGAATATTGCTCGAGCTTGCACAGCCCCATACCTGTATCCCATACGTCCATATAGATTTCAGTACTTGTTGGTATAACAGCATTTTGTTGTAAGTAGATAAAGCTGAACGATTTCCCATAAGCAAAAACATATATCTGTACTTTAATTCTAATTCTTCTCTTTTCTTTCTGACGTGTACATCCCATCTAAGCTTGGTATCCAAGGTCATACCCAAGTATTTAGCGGTGTTGTAGTACGGAATTTGCACTCCATTTATATACAGTGGAAGGTATTTTATTTTGTTGTATGTGAAGTCAATATGCACCGATTTTGCTTCATTTAGTTTTATTCGCAATTTGGCTGTCCACTCATAAATTTTGATTATGTGACGTTGAAGTTTATAATTGACTCTGTCTGTGTTTTACCAACCGACAAAATGGCCGTGTCGTCCGCAAACGTTGCTGTGACACAGTTCTCATCATTAGGGAAGTGGCATGTGAAAAGTAGATAGAGGATGGGTCCCAGCACACTACCCTGGGGAACGCCCGCTTTAATTTCTTTGAGGTCGGAGTAACTGTCGTCATGTTTAATTCGAAAAAAACGAGCTGATAAAGATGACTTTAATATGTTATAGTATTATGTTGGTAATAACGCTTTAATTTTATTGAGAAGGCCGCTGTGACACACTTTATCGAAGGCTTTAGAAACGTCAAGGAAGACCGCGGAGCATTGCTTTATTTTCTTCAAAGGCGTTTTCGATAATTCGGGTTATTCTGTGAACTTGGTCGATGGTAGAATGTTTCGTGCGAAAACCAAATTGATGTGTAAGTATTAGTTTTCTCTGCTCAATAATATGAATGAGACGTTTGGCAAGTAGGTTCTTCATTAGTTTAGAAATAATGGGTAGAAGAGATATAGGTCGATATGATGTTACATCATGCGCTGGCTTCCCTGGCTTGTTAAACATGATCTTCAGCAGTTTTCCAGTAGATTGGAATGTGTTCCAATTTGAAAGTAGCATTCATAATTGCTGTTATCCTTGTAATGACATTTTGTGGAAGCTGTTTTAAAATTTCACTGGTGGTTTTAGTTTTTTTATTTCAGCATCTAGTTCACTTTCTTTTACTAGAGGGCTTATGATATCGTTATCATAATAAGCAGGGTTCATATTAGCTGCACTTGATGTGTCATATGGCTTGAAAATACTTTTAAGGTATTCTGAGAAAGTATTAGCTTTTTCTACATTGCTTTATGCCCACGTATTGTCCGTTTTTTTTATTGGTGGGATTTGTACTATGTAATGTGAAAAGTTGTTTGTACTTATGTCTTATGTTACTGTAATAGTTCTTTTTGCTGGTGTGCTGTTCCACGTAAAAAATAAATATGACTCAAATTTGGTACCTGCGATTATATATCCAAGGAGACGTTGATTGACGTTTATCAATCCATGTGCTTGGCACCGTGTTCTTAAGTCTTCTCAGATAGGTGAACACTGATACTTCCTTCTTCCACACTGCGTATTGTAGTCGGTTTGTCAAGCTAAATACTTCATCATCTAACCTTATATTACTGTTAATTGCTACATCATGTTCAGAATTCGACAAGATATTTTTAAGTATTCCCAATCAAGTATATTTATCAATGGTGGTTCTTTAGTGAGTACACTTTCATGTATTGTTAATAGGATAGAAGAATGGTCAGAATTCATATCTTTCAATGCACACATGCATAGTTGGAAGATATCTTCCTGACGATAAAAAAATCAATTAGATCGGGAGCTTTAGTGGATCAGTTGACCAGTAAGTTGGTGTCCTCGTAGAA
The DNA here is from genome assembly GCA_037043295.1 of Amiota minor. NCBI lineage: Eukaryota > Metazoa > Arthropoda > Insecta > Diptera > Drosophilidae > Amiota > Amiota minor. The sequence goes on along the minus strand of JBAMAW010000542.1, from coordinate 54,982 downwards.
AATATGCCGCAACCAGTCATTTGAAGCGCTTTATATAATTCTCTACCTTTTGTAGTGATGAGCCTCGACCCCCAATGAGTATGCTTCGCATTGAAGTCAACGCCCATTATGAGTCGGATTTTTAACTATTGATTAGCTGAAGATATTGTTCACATTTGATCTGATGTCTTGCCTAAATCGCAGTAACTGACAAACCGTTAACGCCATCAACCGAAATCGCTCTGGATTGAAATTCGTCAGTAGATATGTTACCTTCATCGTAGTGTTTTATATTGGTTTCTATTATAACAGCAGCAACTCCCCGTGAGCAGTTATTTCGGTGGATTGTGTGGTATGTTTCAAAATTTTTAAATCTAATATATGATTGTTTGGTAAAATGTGTTTCGGATATTAAGCAGATGTCTATTTCTTCTGTATTGAGTACGATTTCCACCTCATGTTTGTGCTTTAATAAGCCGTTTGCATTTAATAGCATAATTTTTAAAAATTTGGTCATATTAATTTATTTTGGTGTAAAGTCTTCTCGAGATTTAAAAGCTTTTTTTCAAGCGCTAGCATAAACTCATTTTGTATGGTAAGCTTATCTAATATTTGCTGTAGGATGTTTGTATCTTTCGATTGATTGTTTTCCTTTACTACTTGCGAGTAAGTCAGCCCATTAAGTGCTCAAGCAGTCTTTTCAGTAGTAGGTTGACAGGATGAGTTTTTTCGATAACTTTGTATGGGTTTTCTAATTGATGTGAGTGTCGCTTTTTTTTTTTGGACCGGTTCTTTGGTCACGTATCTTTTGTAGTTCCTTAGCTACGACACATCCTCTGTAGCTTGCAGGATGAGCCTCGCCACAATTACAGCATTTTGGTTGCTCATGATCAGGCTTTTTGGAATCTATCGACTTGTGTTTTCCTGCATATTTGACACACCTTGGTTGTTTGCCACAATAATGTTGGGTGTGATTATATGATTGGCATGATTTGCATTGGGGAATAAGTAAGTCATTTTTTAATGAAATAATTAAATTAAAATTTTCCTAAAAATCTGCGTTTAAACTATATCAAAATCATTCTTAGTTAAAAAGTTATAGTGGTTTGAATTTGAATTAAAACAGTGTCCCATTAAAGGTTGGAGCCACAATACGTAAGTTACAAAAGCTATACAAAAGGGGTACAAAATGATCAAAAGCTTTTGTACAAAAAGAGTAACCATATTCTCCTTCGACAGCTGGCTTTTATGATGAGCAAAGCTCAACTTAGCACTTCAGTTGTTCACTTTTTCCACTTGCTCATTGAATATTATTTTAACAGTTTTCGCACAATTTTTTTTCGAGTTTAAAGCAAAATTAAGTCAAATTCGTTAAAACTTAACTGCGGTGGGCTGTGAGTTCATGATGAATCACTGGTTACATTCGCATCCAACATTCTGGCTCGGAGTTATAAACGTATGTCGGGTAACTTTGGGATAAACCTTGCATACTAAATTGTCCAATATACTGTAGTAGTATAAGTGTATGTAGTGTATAAGTATTGTATAGGTTTTGTGTGTAAAGTATTGTGATACAAAAGGAGAATGAAACGTAAATAAAGTCAGTTTGTGTTGTGCCATCAAGGAGAGCGGACGCGTTTGTTTTAGTTCCTACAAGCTGAGAAGCGGGATACAGAAAAAAACAAGTTATTTTTTTTCTATCCTCGCGTTATTGTGTGAAGAATGGATCCTGTCTGTGCTGACAAATATTCAGCTAGTGAGTTACGTGCGTGGTGCAAGGGGTTAGGATTGCTCACATATGGAAACGAGCACTCTTTGGCGGCGCGTATTAGCGAAGTGGCGGATCGCGGTGAGCTGTTGGACACCTTGAATGATCAGACAAGTGAAACAGTATAGATGAAAGAGAAACAGCAGTGGAATGCAAATGAGTGTGCTGCAGGTTTCTCAAATGAGAACGCGTCAGACTTAACGCCAGGGAACACAAATGAAGTGACAAACAAGAAGCAGCGCCAAGAAGAATATGAGACCACAAAAGAAAAACACAAAAATGTAGCAGACGAAGAATTACGGCGCCAACAAGTAACAGATTATGAGTTCGAGCTAATAAACAAAGAGCTTATGTTGTTGCGTTTCGAGAGAGATTTGTTGCGAAGAGAGAACGAACTGTTAAAGGCGACCGGTGAAGTGGCGATGCGACCGATTCATAATCATGATGAACTTACTTTAAGTGATTTAAAGGAAATGATTCCGTGGTACGATGGTGAGACTTGTGTTCGGGGGTGGATTTCGCATATTACCGCCTTAAAGAAAACATACAACACAAGTGAGGCCAAGGTGCGGGCAATACTTTTTGGGAAATCAAAAGGAAAGACACAAGCATGGTTGCAGTCAAAGCCAGAATATGAGTGCGAAGCTGTCGACTATGTTTTGACGGAGATGGAAAAAGTCTTCGGTGCAAAGGAAAGTCGAATTGTGTTGCGTCAGAGGTTTGAGGCGCGCAAGTGGCGTACAGAAAAACCAATTTCAAACTATTTTAATGACAAGATATTTCTGGCCAATAGTATTGAAATGTCAGAAAGTGAATTAGTTGAATATGTTATTCATGGTATACCAGATCGCCAGTTGCGTGTAAGTGCGAGTATGCAACGTTTTAAGTCCAAGGATGACTTGTTTTCGACTTTTGTCAATGTAAGGTTAATATGAAAAAAAAGGCGACCAGTAGATGTTACAACTGCAATCGCTTTGGTCACTTCGCCGCTGAATGCAGGAAACCGAAACGGGAAAAAGGCGCTTGTTTCGTTTGCGGAGAAATGGGTCATCGTGCTGCGGCCTGTCACATCAGTAAGAAGACGTCCCTTGGTGTGCAAGAAAATTCTGATTACGTAAGGTATTTTAATGTTGAATTTGAAGGTTGTAAAAATATTGTGTTAACCCTAGAATGCCTCATAGACTCTGGAAGCCCAGTAAGCCTCATCAGAAGTTCCTATATTCCAGCCAGCGCTAGGTTGATGTCGGCGCCTGGTGTTAATTTTTATGGTTTTAATAAGAGTGAATTAAATATCCGTGGAAAGATAATCGGATTTATTAAAGTTTTGAATAAATTTGTAAAACTAGAGTTATTAATTGTTCCTGATGAGTCTATGAGTGTTTCTATTATTTTGGGAAGAGATTTTTTAAGAAAAAGTTGTGTTAAGATTGTGTGGCAAAATGATGGTGGCACAGATAAACATAGATTAGACAACAAAACAGACCAGTGTAGTGAATCAGTTTGCGAAGATGACTTTGAAAAGAAAATTTTGATGATTGATTATGTAACAAATGATAGGAATTATTCAGTTGGAGAAGCTCTAACGTTTGAAGAAAATCTTGTGATATGTCAAAGCAGGGATGAAGATATCGTAAGAATAAAGTCAATGTTAGAAACAGCTGAACATAACCTCTATGAGATGCGCAATGAAATAGTTTACAGGAAAGACAAAAATGGAACATTGTTGTTCTACGTCCCGAAAGACATGGAAACGCATGTCCTCTTTAAGTATCATGACGATTTAGGACACGTCGGTGTAGATAAAGTGGTTGAAATAATTTCAAAAACGTATTGGTTTCCAAAAATGAAGCGGAAGGTGGAACACCATATAAGGAATTGTATGAAGTGTATCACGTTTTCGTCGAAAAACGGAAAACAGGAAGGGTATATTCACAATATCCCTAAAAGTACTACCCCTTTTGAAGTGATACATGTCGATCATTTTGGCCCAATATCCGTCACGAGAAACACAAAGAAACACGTTCTTTTAATTATAGATGCAAGTACAAAGTTTGTGAAATTATACGAGACGAAAACGACAAGGTCAAGAGAAGCGATTATTGCACTGAGCAGTTATTTTAGAGCATACAGTAGGCCTAAGTATTTAGTTTCGGATCGAGGTACTTGCTTTACGTCGAAGGAATTTTGTGATTTTCTAGAATCAAGAAACGTTCAGCATATTAAGATTGCTACCGGATCGCCCCAAGCGAATGGGCAAGTCGAGAGGGTTAATCGTAGTTTAGGCCCCATGTTGGTTAAGACCGTGAGCTCGGGTAAAAATTTTAGCTTGGGAGAAGCGCTAGAAACAATTGAGTTTGCAATGAACAACACGGTGCATAGAACGATAGGTCAGCATCCAAGCGTGATATTGTTTGGGGTAGGACAGAAAGGAAGCGTAGTAGATTACCTAAAAGAGAGTATAGAATGGGAAAAGGAAAAAGATAGAGATCTAGAGGTGGTGAGGGCTGAAGCGCGCAATAAAGAGAAGCAATTGCAAGATTACAACGAAAGTGTCTCAAACAAAAGGAGGAAAAAACCAACGGTATACAATCCAGGAGATTATGTTGTCGTAAAAAACTTTGACGCTCACGTAGGTATGTCTTAGAAGCTTGTCCCTAAATTTAAAGGACCATACAAAGTCACAAAATGGTTGGGTAACGATAGGTATGTGGTGGAAGATGTTTGTGGAATTCAGCGGTCGAGAACGCCGTACTCAGGAATTTGGTCTGTAGCTAATATGAAACCGTGGTTCGGTTGGTCTAAAGATAAAGATAAGATAGACGGAAACAAGTCAAAAAGAAATGCAAGAACTGTTGATGATAGAAGTACTGGTCATGCTTATAACACGACCAGACTGTATTTATAGCCGTATGTATGTATATAAGTATTATATATAAATATGTAGCATGTAAAAGTAGTATGTAAGATATTTTGTAGCGGTCGGGATCAGGAGATCCCTGTTGTCAGGATGGCCGAGTTGTAGTAGTATAAGTGTATGTAGTGTATAAGTATTGTATAGGTATTGTGTGTAAAGTATTGTGATACAAAAGGAGAATGAAACGTAAATAAAGTCAGTTTGTGTTGTGCCATCAAGGAGAGCGGACGCGTTTGTTTTAGTTCCTACAATACCAATATACCTTTCACTTTAAATGAGAAAGATTTATAATTCTTTTTTCAGTTGAGTGATCCAAGAACGCCGAAGTGGTCAAGTTGACGTTGCGCAGAGGATTATCAGTTGATATCATTAATTTACTTTAATTATTACTTTCTTTATACTGCACACAAATACATTTAAATAAAACTTCATCTTTGCATATATGTACGTACAATTTTAAATTTAAGTGCTACTTGCAACCGTGTTGTGTGATTTGAACTTATGTATATAGAAACATATTACAATAAAATATTATGTAGTAAAAACCAACGAAATATTCTAAATATATTAAATATCAACTCCCACAAATTTTTTTTAAAGGCGATTCTTCTTCATTTTTCGTAGCTTTAAAGTCGTTTTTGTGTTGTTCATTGACCCTAAAGGATTTTGCTTGGGCACGTTTCGATTTGATTTGGATTCCATGACCAGGGCAATCACAGTTTTCCGTGAAACACTTCTCTCGACAACACAAGCGACAAAGGCGATACTTGCATTTAAAGCCAAGTGGATTTGCACATTGTGCACAGTTGTCCAAGCATCTTTCATTTCGGACTGATACTTCTGATTTAATAGGTCGCCGCATTCGTCTTCTGAGTTTTTTCATGCGCTTTCGCGATATTTCATTGCCCTCATTATCGTAATATTGTCGCTTTATTCGATCTGGGTCTCCTGCCAAACGTGTTTTCTCTTCTATGATTTGACGGTGCATTTCAGGCGTCATTCGAATATATGGTTGGCATATCCATGGTGGAAGTGACAGATTTTGCTGCAAATAAGTAGATGTTAATAATTGTTAGTGTAGTATAACGTAGAAGCAAACTTGCATCTGCTTCAAGTACCGTAATGATTGAATCCACTTCCTCTGATTCATACAGCGATACACCATTATGGAAAGGCTCATATTTTGCTTTGATTTTTGTAATAACATCTTTGAAACTCTGCACTTTATTTGATATGGCTAATTCCTCTCGTAATGACATATTTTGATTTATGTTCATACTGAATGTAGTTTATAAATTAGGATCAGTCTTGTAATTTTTGTAAAATGCTTACATATGATGGAGTATTTTAAAGAGGTGACCACGTATATATGATGGCGGACAAGGATATTTTGCAACGTAATCTAAATATTCATAAGCAATGTCCCAGACGACTGGAGTTATTCCCATAAACAATGCTGGGTTGTGTAGGTTACTTTCGGCAGTCATTACCCCATCAACACCTGTTTCTTTTAAGCATCGTTCGATATCTTCTAATCCAAGTATGTTGCCATTGGCAAAAATAGGTATTTTGATGTGCTCACTATACGTTAAATCAAATCTGTTATTTATTGTAGTCACAAGTGAAACATTACATACCGAATTTCTTTAATATAGCTCCAATCTGCTACACCTGTCAGCGGTCCCTTTTGTTCCCTTGTTCGGCCATGTACGGTCAACAGCTGACAGCCAGCGTTTTCCAACATTTTTGCATAGCTAATTGTTTTTTCTCTATCCTCAAATATACGAATTTTACAAGTGACCGGTACTCGTAAGTTGCTGTGAAGAGTTCCCACTGCAACACATTTGAATTTCAGTTGATGAATTTATTAGTACTTTATATTTTACCGATTTGGGATAACAATTCCCATTCATCTTGCAAAAAGGAACCGTAGTGACCACGCCTTGCAATTGCTTGGGGGCAACCTAAATTAATATCAATGGCATCACAATGATCTTGCGCAAGAAGAGCAGCAACTAAAATTTGCTGTGGATCGTTACCGCAGAACTATTGAGAAAACAAAGTGACTAAAGTAAAACCTATACATATCATCATGTTACACAAAAACAAGCAATCAATTTCTTCTTAAATTAAGTTACCTGTATAATAAGAGGACGATCTTCCGTACAAGTTTGTAATGCGTCTTTTCGATACTTGGGATCATTGGCAAACAAATTGCTATGGTACATAGGTGAGAAGCATAGATGAGCGCCATATTTGCGACAGAGCATTCTCCAAGCAAGTTCACTCTGATCTACCATGGGTGCTACCTGTAAAAAAGTAAATCTCTTAGAACAAAAAATTCGATCCAATTTTTTAATCTCATTTCTATTAAGTAAGGTTTGGTTGTTTTAAATTTCAAATATGTAAATGAAAATTGGAGTAGTTCGCATTTCAAAGTTTTGTTTACTATTGTAGTAGTATAAGTGTATGTAGTGTATAAGTATTGTATAGGTATTGTGTGTAAAGTATTGTGAGACAAAAGGAGAATGAAACGTAAATAAAGTTTAGTTTGTGTTGTGCTAGCAAGTAGAGCGGACGTGTTTATTTTAGCTCTTACAATCTCAGAAGTGGGATACAGAAAAAAAACAAGTTATTTTTTTTCTATCCTCGCGTTATTGTGTGAAGAATGGATCCTGTCTGTGCTGACAAATATTCAGCTAGTGAGTTACGTGCGTGGTGCAAGGGGTTAGGATTGCTCACATATGGAAACGAGCACTCTTTGGCGGCGCGTATTAGCGAAGTGGCGGATCGCGGTGAGCTGTTGGACACCTTGAATGATCAGACAAGTGAAACAGTATAGATGAAAGAGAAACAGCAGTGGAATGCAAATGAGTGTGCTGCAGGTTTCTCAAATGAGAACGCGTCAGACTTAACGCCAGGGAACACAAATGAAGTGACAAACAAGAAGCAGCGCCAAGAAGAATATGAGACCACAAAGGAAAAACACAAAAATGTAGCAGACGAAGAATTACGGCGCCAACAAGTAACAGATTATGAGTTCGAGCTAATAAACAAAGAGCTTATGTTGTTGCGTTTCGAGAGAGATTTGTTGCGAAGAGAGAACGAACTGTTAAAGGCGACCGGTGAAGTGGCGATGCGACCGATTCATAATCATGATGAACTTACTTTAAGTGATTTAAAGGAAATGATTCCGTGGTACGATGGTGAGACTTGTGTTCGGGGGTGGATTTCGCATATTACCGCCTTAAAGAAAACATACAACACAAGTGAGGCCAAGGTGCGGGCAATACTTTTTGGGAAATCAAAAGGAAAGACACAAGCATGGTTGCAGTCAAAGCCAGAATATGAGTGCGAAGCTGTCGACTATGTTTTGACGGAGATGGAAAAAGTCTTCGGTGCAAAGGAAAGTCGAATTGTGTTGCGTCAGAGGTTTGAGGCGCGCAAGTGGCGTACAGAAAAACCAATTTCAAACTATTTTAATGACAAGATATTTCTGGCCAATAGTATTGAAATGTCAGAAAGTGAATTAGTTGAATATGTTATTCATGGTATACCAGATCGCCAGTTGCGTGTAAGTGCGAGTATGCAACGTTTTAAGTCCAAGGATGACTTGTTTTCGACTTTTGTCAATGTAAGGTTAATATGAAAAAAAAAGGCGACCAGTAGATGTTACAACTGCAATCGCTTTGGTCACTTCGCCGCTGAATGCAGGAAACCGAAACGGGAAAAAGGCGCTTGTTTCGTTTGCGGAGAAATGGGTCATCGTGCTGCGGCCTGTCACATCAGTAAGAAGACGTCCCTTGGTGTGCAAGAAAATTCTGATTACGTAAGGTATTTTAATGTTGAATTTGAAGGTTGTAAAAATATTGTGTTAACCCTAGAATGCCTCATAGACTCTGGAAGCCCAGTAAGCCTCATCAGAAGTTCCTATATTCCAGCCAGCGCTAGGTTGATGTCGGCGCCTGGTGTTAATTTTTATGGTTTTAATAAGAGTGAATTAAATATCCGTGGAAAGATAATCGGATTTATTAAAGTTTTGAATAAATTTGTAAAACTAGAGTTATTAATTGTTCCTGATGAGTCTATGAGTGTTTCTATTATTTTGGGAAGAGATTTTTTAAGAAAAAGTTGTGTTAAGATTGTGTGGCAAAATGATGGTGGCACAGATAAACATAGATTAGACAACAAAACAGACCAGTGTAGTGAATCAGTTTGCGAAGATGACTTTGAAAAGAAAATTTTGATGATTGATTATGTAACAAATGATAGGAATTATTCAGTTGGAGAAGCTCTAACGTTTGAAGAAAATCTTGTGATATGTCAAAGCAGGGATGAAGATATCGTAAGAATAAAGTCAATGTTAGAAACAGCTGAACATAACCTCTATGAGATGCGCAATGAAATAGTTTACAGGAAAGACAAAAATGGAACATTGTTGTTCTACGTCCCGAAAGACATGGAAACGCATGTCCTCTTTAAGTATCATGACGATTTAGGACACGTCGGTGTAGATAAAGTGGTTGAAATAATTTCAAAAACGTATTGGTTTCCAAAAATGAAGCGGAAGGTGGAACACCATATAAGGAATTGTATGAAGTGTATCACGTTTTCGTCGAAAAACGGAAAACAGGAAGGGTATATTCACAATATCCCTAAAAGTACTACCCCTTTTGAAGTGATACATGTCGATCATTTTGGCCCAATATCCGTCACGAGAAACACAAAGAAACACGTTCTTTTAATTATAGATGCAAGTACAAAGTTTGTGAAATTATACGAGACGAAAACGACAAGGTCAAGAGAAGCGATTATTGCACTGAGCAGTTATTTTAGAGCATACAGTAGGCCTAAGTATTTAGTTTCGGATCGACGCACTTGCTTTACGTCGAAGGAATTTTGTGATTTTCTAGAATCAAGAAACGTTCAGCATATTAAGATTGCTACCGGATCGCCCCAAGCGAATGGGCAAGTCGAGAGGGTTAATCGTAGTTTAGGCCCCATGTTGGTTAAGACCGTGAGCTCGGGTAAAAATTTTAGCTTGGGAGAAGCGCTAGAAACAATTGAGTTTGCAATGAACAACACGGTGCATAGAACGATAGGTCAGCATCCAAGCGTGATGTTGTTTGGGGTAGGACAGAAAGGAAGCGTAGTAGATTACCTAAAAGAGAGTATAGAATGGGAAAAGGAAAAAGATAGAGATCTAGAGGTGGTGAGGGCTGAAGCGCGCAATAAAGAGAAGCAATTGCAAGATTACAACGAAAGTGTCTCAAACAAAAGGAGGAAAAAACCAACGGTATACAATCCAGGAGATTATGTTGTCGTAAAAAACTTTGACGCTCACGTAGGTATGTCTAAGAAGCTTGTCCCTAAATTTAAAGGACCATACAAAGTCACAAAATGGTTGGGTAACGATAGGTATGTGGTGGAAGATGTTTGTGGAATTCAGCGGTCGAGAACGCCGTACTCAGGAATTTGGTCTGTAGCTAATATGAAACCGTGGTTCGGTTGGTCTAAAGATAAAGATAAGATAGACGGAAACAAGTCAAAAAGAAATGCAAGAACTGTTGATGATAGAAGTACTGGTCATGCTTATAACACGACCAGACTGTATTTATAGCCGTATGTATGTATATAAGTATATAAATATGTAGCATGTAAAAGTAGTATGTAAGATATTTTGTAGCGGTCGGGATCAGGAGATCCCTGTTGTCAGGATGGCCGAGTTGTAGTAGTATAAGTGTATGTGGTGTATAAGTATTGTATAGGTATTGTGTGTAAACTATTGTGAGCCAAAAGGAGAATGAAACGTAAATAAAGTTTAGTTTGTGTTGTGCCAGCAAGTAGAGCGGACGTGTTTATTTTAGCTCTTACACTATGATTATGTCTTCTAGAGCTGCAATTTTTCTTTATATTTGCAATCAGAATTTGAACGGATAGGAATGGTAAAAGATCAATGAGCCCAACTTTCTTAAAAAAATCTTTATTGAAACGAAAAATTTTTTTGATCGAATTTCTGTTCTTAGAATCTATATTTTACAAGTAGTTTTTAAGAAGTAAGAAACTTTGTACCTTCTTTATATTGTTTATTTGGTAAATATTGTTTAAATGCGAAGCAGTAGTCTGTGAACCATTTGTTGAAAGAGAACATATATATCGGAGCATTGTTTTTTGCACAATTGTTGAACTACTGAGTTTTTTGTCACCATTGTATAATAATCTCTGTTCGAGATGTTCAATTCAGACTATTTTCACAAATATTCAATTGTATATAACACTATACCCATTGCAAAATTAATTGAATCTTTGAAAATAAAGGAAAGTAACTGCATATACACACAAACAGACTGGGAATCACAACAGGAAAATATTCATTCCCTACATACTAATCAGCAGCAAAATTTTTGAATTATAAAAATATAGTTTTTAAAATGTAAAGTTTTTAAATTTTTAAAAATGGAAAATCTGATCAATACCACGAAAAAATTAATTAACTTGTAAAATTTAATCCCAATAACTCAAAAGATCTGAGAAAAGATAGACAAGTTAGGTAAAATTTTGTATTAATACTTACCACAAATCTTGGAGCCCGAAGTACTTTATGATAAAATTCATAACCTCCGAGTTTTCTCTGTGATAAATCATTTACCATAATGAAGCTAAAATAAGGAAATAAAAGTTAGAATGCTATATATAGTAGGTTAGGATGTGATTACAACAAATGGATTTATGTGTGTTGAAGATAAATCTTTCTGATGAGCGCAAAGTTATCTAATTTTTTACTTTTCACGCAATAAGATGGTCGTGAAGTTTGTAACAAACAGAAGGAGAATCGGAGACCCAATGAAGTACTTATATACATATTCTTGATCAAAAACGAGTTGATTAAGCCATGTCCGTCTGCCCGTCTTTTTTGAGCTAGAGAACTGAAAGTTTTCGAAAAGAATTCTTTTCACACGACCCATACAAACCCACAAAATTCAGGTTCTTATAATCGATCTCCATCAACCATGTATGTAAATTTCACGACCCTAAAATAACTGGATTGTACAGCTCCTATACAAACCCAAATTCAAATTTATATTATTATTAGAAGGACTGTTTTGTTTTTTGTATTATTATTATTATTACTTGGATACTACAATATAAGCGCCCGACCCATATTAACCAACCTTGTAAAATTCAAGCCCTACGATTGATTATTGGATCGTATAGCTCCTATACAAATATTTCGGTTGTAGTATTAAAATGCTGTATTTGTACTGACTCAGTATGCTCAATTACAATAGCGTAGGTATATAAAATTTTGGTATAGTGTTGTAACGGAACCTTGCCTCCGCCTTCGGAACTGCGGAACCTCCGGAAGAAATCGTACCTCCGCCTCCGCATGTTTTTCTGTCTGTTTATTAAAACAATTAACTAATTATTGTTTATTTTTTTTTTTTTAGTTTCTTTTATGATGTGCTTTCTACAATACTTTCTTGTACTAAGTATGTTTCGATATTACAGAAAGTGTAGAAGCTGTAAGCTTAACATAACCCATTAACATTTAGCAACTCTGCGACGTCAATAGCTGTTGATTCTCACCTCCACTGACATCCCACATTCTATAAAAGACAAAATACGTGAAAGAAGACAAAGAAAATGTCGTTGTGCTGCTGGTACAGCAACGCTTCTACCCCATATGCTGTGTGTTCTTTCTCAACAAATAAAAGATTCGAAAGATAGAGAGAGCTCTGCTGCAGATTTTCTTAATATAAATGCGGTAATATGTCGCACAGGTTTTTCAATAATGCTTGTATTACTCATAATTTTAACATTTCTATTATTTAAACTTTAACTGGTAAAATTCAGCATACACGCCAGAGAAATTACATGAGAACAGTTGGAAATATTATCGCAAGTACTTCAAACGATCAAGATATTGATTTATTGAATGGAACGTACAATATAAAAATGCATTGCATTTAATTCCCCGTAATTTTGAGTCTTTCAGCTGTGGGTCTTTAATATTACGTAGTGATTTCTATTGAGGAAAACATTTTCAATCTGACATTACTATACGTAACACTAGCGCTTTTACTTTCTGTTGTCATAAGGGAAAAGTTACATTACCACCCCTCATTCAGAATGTTCTTTTTATGAATTTAGTTGATGGTTTAACCTCAAATGACAATATCATTAAACAACGCTCCAAGAATTACTTTGCTAATACCCGTTCTTATAATGCTTCATTTGCAATGATAAGTTCGGAATTCAAATTAGATGACAGAGTTTTGAATGGAATTTATTATTTTAAGGTTCATGACTTATTTTACCACCGATCTGCTTCAATTACTCCGGTTGATGGTAGTGATCCGGTATATGCACAGCTTTATTTTTACGACGTTGAAACTGCTGTACGTCATAGACTGAATGCTAGAGCAAATAATGGATGTAATATGTATATTATGTATGAATTAGCTAATGAGTTAGATCGTGTAAATGTTTGTACGTTCTTTTAGGTCAATGGCTGAATATTGTCACCATCCTGAAAATACAACTAATGTTTTTATGATGATTAAGATGAATAAAGAGTGTGATTTTCGTCGATATAACGATGCTATTCAGACTGATGTTGCAGCTATTTTTAGAAGCTATGACGGTGAACCGCATTTTGAGAGAGGTATTGTTGTTTTTCCGAAATTTTCACGAGAACTTCATAATGTTTCTGTATTGGACTCTTCATTAGATCCGTAGGCATATCCTTTGTTGTTTGCTAATGGTGATACCGGTTGGCATGTAAATATGTCACATAACATTCCTTTTACTACTAATTCTCATGCTCCTCGAAACAAAGTTTCTATGTTACAGTAGACATGTTATCGTCTTTCTATTCGTGATGATTTTAGTCTCCTTCATTCTTCCCAAAAATTATTATATTTCTTCAATGAAAGTACCAGATTATATTTCCTTAACAAAATCAGGTTGCTCTACGTGCTGACCTTTTTAATAACTTAAGTGATTTTATAAATCAAAATCCAAATGTTAATGATTCTATAGTTGGTCCCAAAGTAATGTTGCCTTCCACATTAATAGGTTCTCCACGAATGTAAACCAAATTGGCCCGCAACTATCGAAACCTTAAATGGGGCTAAGGTTCACTTTCGACATGACATTGTTGTTTGCATTTTCAAAATTGAATTGAATGACCTGATCAACTTGATGGTTAAAAACCAGATATTCAGTAAAGTTGGTGTACAATTGAATTTCAAAAACGTGGTCTACCTCATGCACATATTTTGTTGACTTGGGAAAATGATGATAGAGTTGATTGTACTGAAATTATTGATAAAATTGTTTCTTCTGAAATTCCTGACCCTCATACTCATCCAAAATTATATAACTTAGTAAAAAGTCATAGGATTCATGGTCCCTGTGTTGTTCTTAATCATAATACAGTGTGCATGCGAGAAGGAAAATGTTCTAAAAATTTTCCTCAACGATAGTGTGATTTGTTGTCCAGTATATATGATGTTTCTGTTCGTAAGCATAGTGTTGTTGTCAAATACATTTACAAGTATGTTTATAAAGGGTATGATTTTGCGACTTTAGAATTTGGTGTTGAGAATGTTGGGTCGATTGAAATCGTGATAGATGAGATCCGAAATTTCCTAAATGGCAGATTTGTTGGTTCCACTGAGGCTGCTTGGAGGATATTTGAATTCCCAATGCATTACTTGCCTGGAAGGCAAAATACTTACTTTAGAGAAATCCTCCAAGAACCAAATTATTAGCATTCTTTGAATTGAATACAAACATTGCTTCTGCAAATAAATTTCTGTATATTGAAATTCCAGAGCATTTCGTGTGGGATGGTAGAGCAAAAAAGTGGACAGCCAGACAACTTGGGACAGAGAAAGTTATTTCTCGAATGTATGTTGTATCTCATAAAGATGTCGAGTTATTTCATTTACGGTTACTTCTATTACACGTTCGTGGTGCCAAATCTTTTGAGGATTTACGATTCTATATTGATACGTTTTACGTTGTTTTACGAGAAGTTTTGAATCATGATACTGGTAGCAATGTATTTTGTTTAACGGCTCACCCAGGTTGTGGAAAACTTATGTCCAAACAGCAATCATTCGTAAATTATATTCATTTAACCTTTGTTGTATACCCACAGCTTTCAGAGGTATCTCTTCTACTCTTTTGATCGGTGGGTGTGTAAGGTCCTAACAGTAGTCAAGGTAGATTCCTCAGTTCTGCCTCCCTTATAAGAATCTACGAAATTTCAATGTGTCTTCTTTATGTTATGAAATTAATTGATAGATTGCTGAGAGACTTGAGGTCGGGAGCGAAGAGAGACAAATTATTTGGGTGGAATACAATTTTGTTATGTGGTGATTTTAGACAAATCCTGTCAGTTGTTCCTCATGGTTCACGTGTGACCCTCATAGAAAATTGTATTACATCGTGATTTGAATTTGGAAACGTTCATCATGTCACTTTAACTCGAAATATGAGGGCCCTTCCTCATGAAATTCAATTTGTTCAGTTGCTTATATCACTTGCTAACGATGAATTGGAAGCTTTTTCTCAGTTCGGTTCGGATATCGTTGAAGTAAGGAATAATTTATTTTGTGAACCTGTAAACATCATCAATGATATAATATATTTGGAAATATTCCTTCATTGAAGCATACCAGGCATTGCCTTCTCTTTGGAAGACAACAAGCAAGCCGCACATTCCTCGTGTGCACTGACACGCTGCCTTCAACGAAAACTAACTAAACTACTAAAACCTAAAAGCTTTCCATTTCACGAACGAAATTGACAATAATCGATGGGCAATGCATCAAAGCACAAAAAGCTCTATTTGAAGAACGATTTGATGTGTGTTTGTACCTTTACTTAACTCAACTTTTTTCTGGCATTTTTAATTGTTTGTTATTTGTGCGATTTACATAACAAAAAAGTATTTCTTGAATTTCAATGGGGACGGTACCTCCTAGTGGCCCGATTATTCTGGTTCCAACAAATATTCTGCGCCTGTCTTGGAAACTGATAGTGCCCAAATTTCAGTTCGTTAGGAAAAAAAGCAAAAACGTTTATCTAATAAGAACATGAATTTAAATGGGTTGTTTGTATGGGAGGTACCCCCTAGTGCTCCGATTCGGCTGGTTCCGATGTACTGCGTAGAACAAAAAGAAAGTTTCGTGCAAAATTTCAGTTCTCTAGCTCAAAAACTGAGGGGCTAGTTTGCATACAGACATACGGACAGACGGGTGGCTTAATCAATTCATCTAATCGAGCTGATCAAGATTTTATATACTTGTGGTCTCTTTTGTCTCCTTCTGTCGTTACAAACTTCATGACAAATTTATGATACTATTCACTCCCGTGAAGAGTATAAAAATGTTATTTATATTTATTGATTATTTTTTTCTATGTATATCCTCAAAAAAAAAAAGATTACGGATAACTCTTTTGCTTTTGACGATATTAAATTAAATCCGCTAGATCGCCCGTTTGACCCACTTTGTAGTGGTCCAATTCGTCTAATTCCAAGGAACGCACAGTACCTGTCTCCGAAGTTTAGATCTATAGTACAAAAAACGAAAAAGTTTATCTAATGAGAACCTGAATTTTAATGGGTGGTTTGTACATATGGGTACTCCACCTAGTTGTCCGATTCGGCTGATTCCGACAAATGTACAGCGTCGTGTGAAAAGAAAGGTTTCAACTTTCTAGGTCATCTGAGGGACATAGATTAATCAAATCGTTTCGTCGAGCTGATCAAGAATAAACACATAGACCATAAAGTCTGCGTTCACCTAACTAATATTTTTTAGAAAAAAAAAAACGCTATGTTAATATGTAATTCATATAATTTTTTTCGCATAAATTTATTCTTTACATTCTTAATTATGAAAATTAAAAACAAAAATCTAGATTTTACCGTTCATTTTTTAGATAACGGGATCTAAGTCTAGCAACAAGTAAATAAAAGCACCATAAAGTCTGCGTTCAGTTTGCTTGTTTGATAAAAAAAACCGTTACTTTTTTTTTTCCATTCTATTATAATAATTGATCATTTAAAGAGCTCTGTGGAACATTTTATTTAAAAGTATAAACAGTATTTAAATATGAAAACCAAAGGAAAAGAAATTAGTGTTTCTGAGAGAAAAATAATTATTGATTTATGGAAAGATGGGAAAAGTCTTAGAAAAATTGGACAAACTATTAAAAGAACGTATTCCTCCTTCCAGCGCGTAGTAAATAATTTCAAAGAAACCGGAATTTTTACGTCTAAGCCGCGGTCAGGGCGTCCAAAAAAGTTATCAGCCCGGGAAGAACGCACAATAAGGAATATGGTAGAGGTTAACCCTCGAATTATCTCAAATTGTTGTTTTTTCTTTTCTAAAAAATATTAGTTAGGTGAACGCAGACTTTATGGGCTATGTGTATATAATTTATGAAACGAATTTGATGATTCTTTTTATTTGAAAGCAGGTGTTTGCCGTGTGGTCCCATGTAAATTTGATCACCGACAACAAATTATTCGTTTATGATTTTCTCAAAAAATAACTTATTCACTTTGACTTTGGGTTGATTCCAACACTTTCGAACGTAAAGCGTTTGATCACACCAAATAACAATGATGGATGTCAATGACAAAAACAAAAACAAATGAACAGAATAAACTTTCGAGTCGTTGTGTGGACGAATCTTTGCGTACCCTGCAGTATGTTCGGTTGCAATTGCCTCAGTTTCGCTAGTTATAAACCAGTTCCTCTTCTTATTGAAGCGAACCAATAGGAGAGAACAATTGAGAGGTTTACTCTCTTCAACTGGTGTTGAGAGCGAAAAGTCGTTACCAAAGAATTTAAAAAACAAACGTTATAGAATTTTGCAAAGTGCAGTAAACGCGAGGTTGTGGAACTAGTGCATTTAAAAATGTTTGAGTAATTTTCTAGTGGTGTGCTCTGTAGTAGCATATAAAACAGATTAATTTTAGTGCGTCTTTTTTACTTTTCATTTGTCGTCGGTGTCATCAAAGCAAGTGAGTGAATAAATTATTGTGCAATAAAAAAAGGTGGTGGAATTAACGTTTCATAAATAATAACAAATAAATTAATTATAAAGTAATTAAAAACACAGACCAACATGGAGCTGAGCTACAGACTTTCTAGATCCAGGCAAGTCTATTATGAACCCGGGTGGCGTTTTCAAAATTTTACGTCCCATTTTCTCCGATGAGTTGCTGTACGAATACAGCATAAAAGGTCAACACGGCAAAAAAAGCCTAAATTAGTTTGAAAAGTTCTTCGGAGCTCTTCTAGGTCAGTACAGCAAATGAAACCTTTTTTTTTTTTTTTTTGTTTTAATATTCTACTATAAAAAGATATTGTGCTGTAGCGTCAATTTCAACTAATGGCAGAAGCGTCACTCCCGAAGGTATGCTTTGCAAAATTCGCCGAGAACTACTGAGGTTTACTGATTAAACCAGCTGCTGTAAACAAACTGGTTGACAGATCGCGCTCATTTTTGGCATAGTAATTAAGGACAGTCCTACTAACACAGAAAAACCTAAAAATTACTTATCGCGGGCAATTTAAATGACAAATTCCGGGTACTTTATTGTCTTAAGATAAATCTTCTTTGGACGTTGTCAATTGACAAAGATTTTGTGGAAAAGTGATGAGACCAGTAAAAGTGTCTACAGGAATTTTTCCATTTCCAATGTCTAATAACGCCTTCGAGAAAACTTCTGCCGATATGTCATTTTGTAAGGCCACTCGCATGCATATTCGTTGTTAACTAGATATTTTTCACATATGTACCTCCATAAAATTGATGTTTTCAAGCAAGCATTTATTTCATCAGCACCAGTGGATCTGGGAATGACCAGAAGCGTTTGGAAATCTTCTGGCAGTTGAATCATCGCGCCTCCGAAATTTTCTGATTGCTCCGCAAATCTCTTAATGTGCGATCGAGTGCCTCTAATGCTCGTTTCTAATATTTTCAAATTACTCACTCCTCCTCACAACCAAAGTCAACGAAAAGTAGGCAGAATGTAAGATGTATGTTTTATATTGTAGAAGCACGATACCAAAAGGTTTGCAGGTTTAATTGATTGCCATTGCAATAAGAGGGAAAAAGATAACAACAACACACAGTTCAAGCAGGCGCAAAGCATAAGCAATGAAGAAGCAAAAAAGTTTGCAAGAACAATAACAAAAATTGCATATATTTGCATTCAAATTTCTAATATTTTTAAATTACTCACTCCCTGCACTCAGCAAAAGTCAAACAAAATACGCGAAAGGACAAGAGAAACAAAAATTAGCAGAACACATTTTGGTTTTTGGTACACGACTAACACGCGACCCTCCCACTACCTTTATCAACAAACCAAAATTGATCAGTAGCCTCAAACACGAAACATAAACAAAGCAAAGCAAAGCACAAACAGCGAAACACACTATCGCACTTTCAATGCACATAAAATACAGAAACGAAGAGCGCAAAAACAGCGTACTTAGAGAGGAAAAATACAACATTAAAAACGAAAAAACGTCCAAACCTTTTTATGCTTGGTCTGGCAGAGGTTTTAAAAATAATATTGTATATTAAAAAGTTAAACTCTAAAAAAAAAAATATGTATGCAACTCCTTTCATTAGCATTCATTTGTCATTTTAGGGAAAAATTATTAAAAACTGCTTAGTATAGTGTGCGCTAGATAAAAAAAATGTTAAAAATTTGGTAAAAAAAAGTGCCTGTATCTCGACAACAGCGCTACCTACCGGATCTAACTGAAACACAAATCATCTTGCTGACCCCATAAGTACAACAAAAAAAAATGATCAAAATTTGTTAGCCGTTTTCAATTGGTGAGCGTTCGTAGGTTTCGACATTCATTTTTATATACAACTAGCCTTACCCGGCATGCGTTGCTACGTCCCCTGTGCGTGCCCAGTTATTAAAAAAAAAAAGAAATGGGCCAAGTGCAAGTGAGACTCGTACACGGAGGGGTTTGTATGGGAGGTACTCTTCCTAGTGGTCCGATTTGACTGATTCCAACAAATTTACCGCACCTATGTTAAAAACTTATAGTGTCTAAATTTCAGTTCGATAGAACAAAAAACAGAAAATTTTTTCCAATAAGAACCTGAATATTAATGGGGCTTTGTATGGTCCGATCAAACTGAAATTTCGACAATATAAGTTTCTGATGTATACCCACCAACCATCCAAATTTCAAGATCGTGGATCGTATAGCTGCCATACAAACCAAAATGTTTCTTGTATTGGGAACCCTTTAAGTTTTCGAAAATATTTTAATTTTAGTATTTGTTGCTGATGCCCGGATTGAACTACACATTCTCTGAAAATTTCAACCCTCTAGACTATCTGATGCAGCGTAAGCTGGCTGGACACCGCTTCTCTTCATATGAAGAGACCAAAAAATGGATCGATTCATTCATAGCCGCCCAGAAGCCGGAATTTTGGAGAAACGGAATCCGGAAATTGAAAGAAAGATGGGAAAAGGTTGTGGCTAGCGACGGACAGTACTTTGAATGATGTATCAATCCATTTTGAAATCGAAATAAAGCCCCATTTTTGGTGAAAAAACCTTTAAAATTAATGCATAGTCCTAATATATTTGGAAATATTCCTTCATTGAAGCATACCAGGCATTGCCTTCTCTTTGGAAGACAACAAGCAAGCCGCACATTCCTCGTGTGCACTGACACGCTGCCTTCAACGAAAACTAACTAAACTACTAAAACCTAAAAGCTTTCCATTTCACGAACGAAATTGACAATAATCGATGGGCAATGCATCAAAGCACAAAAAGCTCTATTTGAAGAACGATTTGATGTGTGTTTGTACCTTTACTTAACTCAACTTTTTTCTGGCATTTTTAATTGTTTGTTATTTGTGCGATTTACATAACAAAAAAGTATTTCTTGAATTTCAATGGGGACGGTACCTCCTAGTGGCCCGATTATTCTGGTTCCAACAAATATTCTGCGCCTGTCTTGGAAACTGATAGTGCCCAAATTTCAGTTCGTTAGGAAAAAAAGCAAAAACGTTTATCTAATAAGAACATGAATTTAAATGGGTTGTTTGTATGGGAGGTACCCCCTAGTGCTCCGATTCGGCTGGTTCCGATGTACTGCGTAGAACAAAAAGAAAGTTTCGTGCAAAATTTCAGTTCTCTAGCTCAAAAACTGAGGGGCTAGTTTGCATACAGACATACGGACAGACGGGTGGCTTAATCAATTCATCTAATCGAGCTGATCAAGATTTTATATACTTGTGGTCTCTTTTGTCTCCTTCTGTCGTTACAAACTTCATGACAAATTTATGATACTATTCACTCCCGTGAAGAGTATAAAAATGTTATTTCAAGATAGTGGGATTACTGGATCGTATAGCTGATGCCCGGATAGAACTACACATTCTCTGAAAATTTCAACCCTCTAGCTATTGCGGTTTTTAAAACATGACCCGAGGACGGACAGACGGACGGACGAAAAATGATTTTTTTCGTCCATTAAATAGTGCAGGAATACTGTTATTTTCACTATACATATACCTATATGCCTATCTTTAAAATTAATGTAGTAGGCATAGTGTGATAATTCATGGAAAAAGCATTTACTGTCACTACAATATTCCAGCTTCTCATTGTTTACACAGCAAAGTTTCTTCAAATGTGATTTTAGATTTTTTTTATTTAAGTGTGATTATTACTATCAAGAAATTATAAAGTCATGTCTGGAAGACGTCGTCGTTCGAACATAGGTCGTAGTACAGTGAATGCCAAAAGAGTACGTTCAGCAAGAGATGAAGAATCGTCAACGAAACGTGAGGCTCGCCTCAGCCAGCAAGTGAAGTGAAGTTTAATTAATAATGCCGCGACCAAGACGATCGAATCTTTCCCGACAAAGCCGTAATGCAAGAAGAATACAAAATACTGCAAATGAAAGGACTGAAGAAGAACAAGAAATTGCACGTGAACAGCGCCGCGATAGTATGGCTCGACTTCGTGCTTCTCAATCACGAGAGCAAAGTGAAGCAGCCCGTGAAACAGCTCGGTTGGCAATGCAGAATCGTCGAGCGAACAACAGAAGGCAACAAATAGATAATTTGCGACGCAGAACAAGATATTTAGCTGATTTGAATCGAGCAGCGTTTCGATACCATTGCAGCAATGATTACAGCTTGCATCCTAGCGTTTGCATTGGGCAAATGGACGTTGTTTGCGAGTATTGTGGTGCATTAAAGTTTTCAGGAGAAACGCCTGGATTATGCTGCCTTAATGGTAAAGTGAAATTGCCAGTGTTGACTCCGCCACATGAGCCATTGTATTCATTGCTTTGTGGCGAAACACAAGAATCGCGCCACTTTCTTGCAAATACTCGAAAATACAATAGTTGTTTCCAAATGACGTCATTTGGGGCAGACATTATCGAAGAAGGAGGATTTAATCCGACATTTAAGGTATTTATTTTTGTACTTACATCTATATATATAAAAGAAAGTCGTGTTAGTTACACTATTTATAACTCAAGAATGGCTGAACCGATTTGGCTGAAAATTGGTGGGGAGGTAGCTTAGAACCAGGAGACGGACATAGGATAGGATATGTTTTTTTTCGTCCATCCGTCTGTCCATCCCCATACAAGAAACATTTTGATTTGTATGGCAGCTATACGATCCAGTAATCCCACAATCTTGAAATTTGGATGGTTCGTCGCTATACATCAGAAACTTATATTGTCGAAATTTCAGTTTGCTCGGACCACTAGGGAGGGTACGTCCCATACAAACCCAATTTTAAAATTCAGGTTCTTATTCGAAAAACTTTTCTGTTTTTTGTTCTATCGAAATGGAATTTAGATACTATAAGGTTTTGATATGGGCGCGGTACATTTGTTGGAATCGGTCAAATCGAACCACTAGGGGGAGTACCTCCCATACAAAACTCAATCCGGTACGGAATCCTCCGTGAACGAGTCTGACTCGGACTTGGCCCATTTTTGTTTTAATAACTGAGCACGCACAGGGGACGTAGCAACGCAGGCCGGGTAACGCTACTTCATAAATAAATCATATTTGTTGTTCTTGAATTGGAACTAATTTTATTAAATTTTGAATATACTATTACAGTTTCTAAGAACTAAAGTAATGTAATATACCAATTTAATTCTAACTAACTTAGACCTTGATTATTCGATAGCCTAAATCTTTCATTGGTAAGGTTACACAGATCAAGAACACCAAAAAAAAAAGAAAAACTGATTGATAGTCAGATAAACAGACGAACGGACATCAGATAGTCTAGAGGGTTGAAATTTTCAGAGAATGTGTAGTTCAATCCGGGCATCAGCAACAAATACTAAAATTAAAATATTTTCGAAAACTTAAAGGGTTCCCAATACAAGAAACATTTTGGTTTGTATGGCAGCTATACGATCCACGATCTTGAAATTTGGATGGTTGGTGGCTATACATCAGAAACTTATATTGTCGAAATTTCAGTTTGATCGGACCATACAAACCCCCATTAATATTCAGGTTCTTATTAGAAAAACTTCTCTGTTTTTTGTTCTATCGAACTGAAATTTAGACACTATAAGTTTTTAACATAGATGCGGTAAATTTTAAAGTTGGAATCAGTCAAATCGGACCACTAGGAAGAGTACCTCCCATACAAACCCCTCCGTGTACGAGTCTCACTTGCACTTGGCCCATTTCTTTTTTTTTTTAATAACTGGGCACGCACAGGGGACGTAGCAACGCACGCCGGGTAAGGCTAGTATATAGATATAAAAATTATTTATTTTTATTCAACATTACACATTTAAAAAACAAGAAAGAAATGCATGTTAAGATGAAGTATTTAAAAAGTATTTTATTATACTCTTCACGGAAGTGAATAATATTATAAGTTGGTCATGAAATTTGTAACCGGCAGAAGGAGACAACATAAAGTATATATATTCTTGATCAGCTACCTTCAACACAAACAACCCATTTGAATTCATTTTCTTATTAGAAAAACTTTGTTGTTTTTTGTCCTATCGAACTGAAACTGAAAAGGACATTTGTCGGAACCAGCCGAATCGGGCCAATGGGCGTACCTCCCATACAAACCACCCATTTTGTGAATAAAACTTAAATACTACAATCAAACATTCACTGCGTGAAGAGTATTTGATCTTCGGCATAGTCGAAGAGAACGTTCTTTCTAGTTTTTAAATCAAAAAAAAAAATTTTTATTTGAAAATTTAAATTGAATGGTACTTTTATTTGTTTCAAAAATACTACTGTTATTTTACTAGCTCCTAGAACTAGTGAATTCAGTAACTTATTTTCCCTTTAAATAACTGGTTTCATTTAACTACTGAACTCAGCAATCCAATTAAACTGTTTCAAGAACTGATGGACGGTAAGCGAGGCGGTGGCAACTCATTCTTTCCATGTTAAAATGCACCAGGGTTTTACATGTAAAGGAGATAGAAACGGAACTAATGGTGATTATAAAGGGACTAGATGCAAACCAGTTCTGAACCAGTTTTCCATACTGCAAGGTATGCTTTGTTTTTTTTTTCAGCACAAACACATATGCATGTTAATCGTACTACGCATTAACAACGGGAGAGAGATGAGAGAATAATGTTGTTGTTATGCTTAATTATTATGCGCTCACTTCACCTCGATCAGAAGTCACCACAAGTCGGTAAACTTGTTCTTTTTTTCTCAGTTGCTCTTTTTTGGTCTGTTGTTCTTTTTTGCTCAGTTGCTCTTTTTTGCTCTGTTGTTCTTTTTTGCTCTGTTGTTCCTTTTGCCCACTTGTTCTCTTTTACATACATTGTGTATGTCGAATAGTAGTTAATTTTCCAACGGTATTTTACTTTTTACTTCAAAAATCACTCAACGTGTTTATAAAATAGAAGTTTTCACTTAAAAAATTATAAAATGTCGCTTAATAGGAAATACAGCGAAATTTGGTCGCATTTCACTGATATAGGGAGCCAGCAAGCAAAATGCAAATATTGCAATAATATTTTAAGCTGTAAGTCGCAAAGCAATCTGAGCCGGCACTTCAAAAGTAAACACCCATCAGCTATAGAGCCCGTTGTTAGAAGCGAGGATGTTGTTGACAATGTTCAAGTTGCAAAAAATAACATCATTTGTATATAAGCCAATCACAGCAAGTAAAGGCCAGCAAGTTGATCGACAACTGGTACGAATGATTGCCAAAGGTCACCATGCGTTGAGGTTGGTGGAAGAGCCGGATTTCAAAGAGTTTGTTGAAGATGTCTCGGTTACGCCCGGTTATAAGTTACCAACCAGAAAAACCTTAACCAACAATTGGGCAACTTAAAAAAAGAGTTGATTGCTGCGACTGCTGTTTGTTTAACAACAGACGGTTGGACTTCTATGACCAATGAGAGTTAGAGTTGGCTGTAACTGTTCATTTTATATAAAAGGAATCAACTGTGCTGACTTCTTACATGCTTGCTTGTGAGGCGTTTGAAAAGAAGCATACAGTCGCAAACATCTGCAAATTTTAAAAAGAAATTTTTGCTAATTGAGACATTGAGAACAAAGTCACGGCAATAGTGTCAGATAATGCCAACAACATTGTTGCTGCTATTAAGATAGTCAATTGGCGACACATTCCTTGCTTTGCTCATACGCTCAACATAATTGTCCAAAAGGCAATGGCATAAATCGACAGTGTGCGAACAAAAGCACAAGCAATTCTTGAATTTTTTAATTGCAGCACAACAGGTCTCAAAAAGCTGAAGGAAGCGCAGGCCCGCTTAAATCTGCCAGACTTGAAGCTAACGCAAGATGTAGCCACACGATGGAACTCCACGCACAAAATGTTTCAACGGCTTGCGTTATTAAAAGAAGCGGTTATAGCAGACGTATCGATTCCGCGGCCGGATTTGGTTTTATCTATGCCAGAATGGGACCTAATTGAAGGCGTGTTGCCAATATTGCAGCCTTTTTTTGCAAATTACCACCGAAATCTCTGTAGAGAAAAACGTTACTTTATCCAAAGTAATCGTCTTGGTAGGCATTTTGCAAAAAAGAACGGCAAACATGAGCTCCAGTTTGAATGAGTCCTTAAAAACAGTTGTCGATGCTATCGTCTCGGAGATGGACACTCGTTTTAGGGACTACGAAACAAACGTTTTGTTTGCAGAGAGCACAATCTTAGACCCACGATTTAAAGGTCGTGTGTTCAGATTTAAGAGATCAACAGCCGAAATAAAAAAAAAAACAATGTCCATACGGCCAGCCATTGTGTTGCCTGAAACTGCCAAGACTGAGTCTATTTGTCTATCTGCAGTATCCAATGATGAAGATGACATTTGGAACGACTTTGACACTGCATTTAATCAAGCCAGCAAACCAACCAACAACACAGCTGCAGCCATTAGGGAAATGGATAAATACCTGTCAGAGGAATACATAAGCCGGAAAGATGATCCGTTGATATGGTGGGAGCAGCGCAAAACACAATATCCCCACTTATATATGTATATATATGATATAAAACGCTTTTGAGTAGTGGCCGCATCGCGCATGCGAGCGCATATTTTCAAGTGCAGGGGAAACTATACGCAAAAGGCGAACACTATTAAAGGCAAAAAACGTGGCAAAAACCTTATGTTCTTCCATAATAATATGTGAGCATGAATTATCAAGTATGTATATATTAAGTAATATTTCTTAGAGCGTAAATAATAATTTTTTTTTTCTATTTCAGGGTCAGTGAAAAAGGAAACGAAACTTTCATTTTTATCAAAGAATTCCTAATGAAGGAGGGAATAAAAATTTATTTTATTATTTTATGTTTTTTAGTATGTAGCTAATAATAATAATTAATGTTAATACATAAATGTAAGTTAGGTTAATTTGTTAAAGTTCTCTTACCGTATATAAAAAAAAAAAATTATGTTAATAATTATTATTATTAATTATAAGTATATAATCAATCATGCTGAATGTCATGAACAACTAAAATTCATGAGTGAGTAAGTGAGCAACTGAGCAATGAGAGCGAGTTGACTTCAAAAAAAAGAACAAGTAAACATGTTCTCCAAAGTGAGCAATACTTACCCAACACTAAAATGCACATACTGACATTCAGAGTGAAATGAAGTCGATTTAACATGAATAGAGTGGCCACATCGTCCGATGTCATTTAATATTGGTTATGCCAAGTTTTGTTAATCCCCTAAAACTTATTTGTACACCCAATGACAATAATTGTAAATTGAATAGTATAAATTGATTGTGTTGAAGACAAAAGAATAAGCAGTTATTTTTTCCTTTTTGGTTTTAATTTCAGAATATTTTTTTTTAAGTCGGTTTTGTATGTTGTTAAAATTTTTATTTATGTGTTTTTATTTAATTTTGTAAATATTCTTTTCAATACCTTATGAGATGCAAAACTAATCTATTTTTATATTAAATTGGACAACAGTAAACCACCGACTACCTAGAAAATGACAGATAATTTAAACTATTGTATTTACAGGGAAAAGTTTGATATAGTCAGAAACGGAGCCTTCGTCCTTTTTGGCATCTACCTACCCAAAGGACAAAAGGGTAAAGGCGTTGAGCCTCGTCCAGAGCGGATGCCAACCTGTTAACGTGCGCCTTTAGCTGGTCATTATACTAGCTTGTGTGACGGTTGATCTACTCATGGTAAAAAAATGATTCGCAGTCTCATGTCATGTTGTCAATTTTTTTCATGAAGGTTGGTAGCTTTTTGGTTTTTGCTCTTTTTTTAGGGCTCCGGATCCAAAGGGTGCCAAAAGGAACCCTATTGCAGAGACTTCGTTGTCCGCCCGTCCTCGGCTCATATCACATGAACCGCAATAGCTAGAGAGTTGAAATTTTCACAGAATATGTAGTTCTATCCGGGCATCAGCAACAAATACTAAAACTAAATTATTTTTATAAACTGAAAGCGATCCCCATACAAGAAACATTTTTGTTTATATGGCAGCTTTACGATCCAGTAATCCCACGATATTGAAATTTAGGTGGTTGGCGGCTATACATTTGTAATTTTAAATTTTCAGTTTGATCGGACTACTAGTTTTTTGTCCTATCGAACTGAAATTTCGACACTAAGTTTCTTAAATAGGCGCTGTACATTTGTTGGAATCAGCCAAATCGGCCAACTAGGGGTACCTCCCATACAAACCCACCATTAAAATTCAATTATTCGAAAAACTTTTCTGTTGAACTGATATTTAGAGACTACAAGTTTCTGATATAGGCGCGGCACATTTGTTGGCATCATTCAAATCAGACCACTAGGGAGAGTACCTCCCATACAAACCTGAGTCTGACTCGCACTTGGTCCATTTTTTTTGTTCTTGCGCACCAATATAAAAAGAGCATATTATGTTGAGCCACCGTTATAAAAAAAATGCTGTTCATGATTCAAAACCGCCGGTTTGAACGCCATCATGACTCAGTCCGGTGTGAATGGAGTATAATACAATAGTACGTTCAGACAGCGAGTTGTGTCGCGAGTTTTGGTAAGCCGTCGCCATTTGCGAGTTATGAACAGCTGTTTTTGTTGGTTATACTCACAAATGGAAAGTTGGAAAGTTCAATTGTACAAGTAAAATTTGTGGAAAATACAGAATTTAGATGAATTTCCAGTGTATGCACATAATTGTTGCTGCCCCAATTCTCAATCCTGATAGAGACTTTATTACAATTAGAACAAAGATTTTACAATTTGAATTTTTCTAAAATCATGATCAGATGTTTTATATTGTCTCACACCGAAAAAAAAATAAGAGTGGAGTCACCTAAAAAGTTGCAATAATGGCAAAACATTTCCCATCACGGTCTCACAGAAGAAATTAATGAAAAACCCCACGATACCTTTATGAATGATCGATAAAGAGTGAAAGTGAAGAGTGAAGTGTTTGGCTATGTTTCTGCTTAGCCTTTCGAAGAAGGATAAACGATGACTGCCGCATATTATAAATAAATCGACTGAAAGCTTAAAATAAGAAAAACAAAAACAACCACATTTACCACGCAGGATAGAGCTTTTCAACCAAGTGTACCGGCTATGTCAAGAATACATGAATAGATCTACAAATTGCTCTATCATTGTATATACATATTAGAGAGCTGCATGGCTTCGCTAACAACTGAAGTCCAATGAATGAATCCGAATTGAATTGAATTGAGTTAAAGCAAGACACGAAACAAATGAAGTGAAGCCGACTGTGTTTCGAGTTCGAAAACCGTCTGCATTCTGTGAAATGAGTTAGAAAGAATTAGCCTGCAAAAGAAATGAGAACTTCGGCATAGCCTGACGCATCCGAATTAATTCGAAGTCGCTATGCACACATTGCGCATTGCGCGTTCTTTCATTTCGTTTGATTTGAGTGATGCGCGCAGTCGTACAAGGAAATGAGCGGAGAAAAAGACGCACACGAGTCTGTAAGTTGTTGTGTGTATGTATATGCATAGTTGTTGTTTTCTTTTTTCTTTTCTTTACGCAAAAATGAATTCATTCGAATTAATTCGAAAACAATCTCTCATTCAATTCATTCCTCTTTGTGAAAATGTTGTGCGACTGAGACTGAGTCTGACGTGAGAGCACAAATTCGCTCGAATTCTTTCGACGTCGCATTCTATTTCGCTCAGTTGATACAGAGCATTGTTGATTCGAACGTCGTTTTTTTTTCCTAACATGCAGACCTCTAATACTTATTAGAAACATTAATGCTTTTAAACGGGGACTGGGGAAGACTATCTTTCGAAAGGCGTTCGTGTGATTTTTCTTTTTCTTTTTTTTTTCTTAGACTAAAAACTTATAAGACTTTCCACGTATATACAAACAGTTGGGAAGATTATTGTTCCGCTTTTATTTGTTTTCACATCAGCCCAAAAATTATATTGTATAATCTTCACGACAGCAGTGTTTCTTACAGAAATATGATTTCTCATTGTAAGCCACTGACAACTGTCAACTACATATTCGATACTGACATTAACAATTAAAAATTTTATATTTAGAATGATATCTTAAGAGCTACTTATTTAGAATTAACACTACGTATAGAACCATATGAAAACGATTTTTGTAGTAGTTCACAAGAAAAGTTATTTGGCACGACTGCAGTAGACCGCATTTGGCGACAAATCTGAGGAGATGTAGGATTCGATAGACCTGACTCATGAATTGGTGAGAGTGTGGGCGAATGTGATCGCAGTAACTGTTTTCGCCGCTGCCGTTTGTACACGTTATTTATTGCAGGAAAACGTCGCTGAAAGTAGGTTATCGTTGTGCCACTTGTACCGTTTGATGAATTCGAGGCGGTGTCCAACGTTTCAGGTGCTTCCATCAAATTAGTTGAAATGGAAATTTTGCGTCGGGTTGGTGGAGGCAATGCCGGCGGCAAAATATTCATATTAGAAGTTGCGTACATCGTAATAGTTTTATCACGTATAACTGATGTTGGTGTAAGTATAGCCTTGGACTCATCGCTTTTTTTTTTACTCGTTTCCGATTCAGTGCCTGTAATCATTAAAGTTGTCTGCTGTGAGCTACTTGCGCAGAAATTTGAATTTTTTTGCTGTTCACATCTATAGGCATGAATTCCCAATTGTAACGGACGTATTTGATTTTGCTTTATATGATCAGTAACGACAAAGCTTGTCATATTATGAGGATACCGACAACGAGGCTGCTTAACCCGGTTTATCATGCGCATCATGTGTCTAAATTTAGCAGTCGACCTTATACGAGAACGACAAGAGTGTGGCTTCTTGTTTGAAACGCTTCCATCAGTGGCGATATCTTCGGTAGCATAATTTATCTTATCAATGGAGAATACTGGGAGTTTATCATCATTTCCATTTGTATTTTCATCACTAGTCGCCTCAATAATGTCACTGGGCACGTGTGGGCTGTCTTGCAGACATAAGCAAGAATTCCATTTTCGCCGCCAACATTGGTGATTCGGAAAAGACTTCATGCAACAGTGCTGATAAAAAGATGTACCTATTTTTGGATCCGATGATGTTGATGGCGAACCATTTATCTGATTTCGGATGATATTGTTAAATTTTTTTGAGGAATTACGCGTTGAACTGCGCATATGAAAATTGCAGAAGGTACATTCTTCTGTGTACTTTAAGGATGACTTTGCACGGTTTGTGTTTAATACAGTCAACTCAGAGCCGTTACTTATTAAATCGGCTTTCGTATTTATAGCACTAACTCGTCGGAGTGCTGATATAGCAGAATAACTGGAAAAACAATGAAACCTTTGAGGCAAATCAACTTCGCTGATATTTATTCTGCTTTCATTCAACTGTGTAATCCCGCGAAGTCCTACAGCATTTAAATTTTGCTCCTGTAGCAGAGAACATATGTAATAATATTTTGTCGCTCCTTGTTGATGGTACTCTAGCGAATTGGCACAACAATGCATTTTTAACTCAGATTGCTTTAGCTCCGCTTGAAATCTATCACGTTGTGAATAATGATATTTGGAATTTAAAGCATTTGGATGATGCGTGCCAGAACAACAATAAATTTGGACATATTCTTTTTTGTTTCTCTTGGACGGATTCGATGAAAAGTAGACAGTATCAATTTTTGCCAATTTTGTAGAATTGTTGGCGTTAAGATTGTTTGAGTTTTGAAAACTATTCTTGCATTTGTCAGATTTACATTCTTCTGAGTTCCGATAGTTGCGTATATACTCATACGTCGTAAGGCCCAAGAATGAGATGTATATGTGAAAAAAGCATAGATGTAACAGCAGGCCTGCCGCGATAGCAGCAACCAATCCAATTATACCAATAAATACGAGGTAAATCGTATCATTTATACTGATCCTGTTGGAAATCACTAAATTACCAACTTCCACTGGTTTAATGCTGGTTGACGTATTGGCATACATTGCAAAATTATCAAAAAATGTTTCGTTATTTAGTAATGAGGTGTCATTATTATCTATAAACGGGTCCAAAGTGGTATTCTTGATCTCTATCAGTAACAATGTGTTATTTCTTGTGCTTACTGCAACATCTACAATACTACTTTCCATAAATACACTTTCAATTTGGTTATTACCCAAATTAAAGTTTAGACTAGTTTCAGGAACGGTACTCTCTGCTCTGCTACTGCACCAATAACAATTTAGCAATGCTGGATGAACATAATAGAGCACTATTTGTGCGATTGCTATTACCACTATTAAAATTGTAGCGATAACCGCACTAATTACACACATTAGAAATGCCACATAATTACGTGCACCAACACAATGATTCAGCCACTTGCAGTGATGATCAAACTTCCCTACACACTTATTACAAACCGAACAGTGCTTTGTACGCTGTGATGATGTTTTTATGTTGCACAGATGACACCGTCCATTCTCAATAACATGCGTGTGTTTAGTGCGATCAAATTCTGGTATAATACGATCGTTACGATGTATACGACACAGCTCCTTATCTGCTGGGTCCATTAACAGAGCTGTCAAATGTGAAATAATATGCACAATATACAATCCAGTTATTAGACCATAAAGGGGGCCTTGTAACTGAATATTAAACGATGGTATAAACAATGCGTAAGTGACAAAGCCAAAGAGTATTAACATTAACCAGCCGAATAATTGAAGCGGATGCAATGGGAATTGCAAACCATGTAAACGTCTGCCCTTGCGATGGTTGACGTCTGCGATATTTTCTTGAAATGAGAGCCACTTTGTTATATTGCAGATTGAGCAGAATTTACGTTTCGCCGCTGTCGCTGTAGATGACGGCGTCAAAGTAGAAAAAAATAAACATGATGCAAAGTGCTGATGTTGTTGTAGAACCTGCTCATGGTTATGTTTTGTCGAGCTTCCAGTGAAGTCTATCACTTTTTTATCTACTTGCCTTTTTACTTGATTTTCATCAATTTCGATGATATTGATTGATTGATATAATATAGCATCGGCACCAACGTTATCCTTTTCGGCAACTGACAACTTGTTTGGCTCTTTCGTAGTTGCTTCTCTACCCAGATTATTAGATTTTTTGCTGTGCATCTTTTAGTTTCAATTGTGTCCTATTATTATTTTTATTGTTATTAATATTTTTCGAATTAGCAGAAATAATCCAGTTGACTCATGCAAGTGGTTAGTGGTGTCTCGATACTGAAGTGATGAATAAAGTATTGTAGTTTCAAACATTCCCAAATGCACGCTCAACAGTCTCTTACGTACATTATAATATTAACATTTTCCAACTTTTCCAATAAATATAAATCATTCTGAAGTACCATGGTTGCAATGTCTTCACGTTGTTTACGTAATTGCAGCAACTGTTTTCGCTTAAGGGTTTTTGTAAAATGTCTTAGATGCTTACTCCACACATATTTCCTTGCCGTGCATTTGTTATTTTTATTTTTAGAACAAATGTTGCAAGGTTCGCGTTACATTTTCGCGAAATTAATTTCGGTTTAAACTCGATAGAATGTAGTACACTTTTAGTGGTCGTTATGATTTATATATCGGAATTATCGCCACCAGAAAAAGTGAAAATCTAAGTTATGCAGAATTAGTTTTTTTTTTTTTCCCTCAAAACAAGTAATAGCTATTGAAATACTAAATAGCTTATAGCTGAATAGCAGGTATATATCTTTTAATTCAGATTTGCGGAATGAAGAGAATGTTCGACGTTTGTTAATGTTTGAATGCAACTACTGTTTCAAACTTCACTCAATTTACACCAAAAAGTAGTGGTTAGAAACAGGGTTGCCAGGTTTTTTTAGAGTTAAAACAAATTTGGTGAGATAAAAGATACGTAGAACATTTGTACCAGAGACTATCAATTTACATCGCCTGGACAATTCGAACCACAGAAACTTAAACGTTTCATTTCTCTGGATTCTAACATCAATTTCGAACAAATTGACATATTGGATCTAAAACTATCCTATGCCTAGGGCTGGAACCAATGATAACACACACAAAATTTCATTTCAAACAGATAAAGACATAAGACTCGAGCAAACAATTTTTAATTTTTATAAATAGAGTCTTCAAGAGGAGTTTGGTTGCATAAACCGACATTGCGTTGACATGCACTGTATAAATCAACACTGCGTCAAAATGATTGTTGTCAGTTCGCTTCATATCCGCCAAACTTTGTCCATGATGCACTGTTTTATGTTACTCATGTTTCAAACAGCAACTTTGAAAATTGGTTCACGGAAAATTTTCTCTCTGCTATTTGAGTACTATTTTCACCCCTTTTTGGAATGATGATGCTTACAAACGAGTACGCATTTTGACGTTTGAGCATGCTGTTATTGTTTGGTCAGTTAAATAGTAATAGATATTTTTATATATGGTTAAAATATAGTCTCCCTATTTTTAAAACTTTTTAGAATAAAACAATCGCTTAAATAATGTACTCCATCAATTCATAAGCAAACAAGAAAACAAATCTTCAATATCGATTTTTCCAGGAAGACAAAAAAAAATTAATCAATTTGTCTCAAATGTCTCAATATTTCTTGTCACGCTCAAGGTAATTATTCTCATGAATCTCTACGTAGAAGAATACAAGAATTGAAGGGAAATACGCCTTTTCTTTTTTATCGCACACATTCACATGGACTACAATGGAATCCCGTTGCATTCTCACACAAGCAAATATGTACATACACACAGCGTCAAAAGAAAGTGAACACATTAGTGTTTTGAATTAAAAGTTTTATAATTATGTATTAATGAATACAACATAAAAAGTTAGTATGCAGAATTCAAGGCTTACATTTTAGGAGTCGATTTTAATTTAAAGTGTAATCAAAATCAATACACAACCAAAAATAATTAAAAAAAGTCCAAATTTTACGCGTCGAAAAAAAGTGAACAGTATATGCAAAGTGGCAAATATTAAGTTAAAAAATTAAACTTTTTTAAATTTTAATATTTCGTATTTTTCCCTTTGGATTGTACAACCACCTTAAGTCTTCTTGGCAACGATTGGACAAGGTTTTTTGTCACATCAGGAGAGATTTTGACCCATTCTTCCATTAGACATTTCTTCAGGTCTTCCTTGCTCAAAATCGTCCTCTGCCTGTTCTTCCTGTCCAGGTGTTCCCACAAATGCTCAATTGGATTGAGGTCTGGAGATTGTGGCGGATGGTCAAATGTCTTAGGGGTCCTATATAGTAGCCATTCCTTCAGAATTCTCGCTTTATGTTTTGGATCGTTATCTTGTCGGAAGATCCAATTGCCCGACAGGCCTATTTTGTCGACACTCGGGGCGACATTGTTTTGGAAAATGTTTAAGTAATCCATCTTGTTCATTGTTGATTCAATGGAAATCTGATTTCCGACTCCAGATGCCGCCATGCAGCCCCAAACCATAACTGAGCCCCCACCACGATTAACTGTGTTGTTTACAGAACTTTCTTTAAGGCTTCATTAGTGGTACGCCATATTTTTGATGTCCTTTTAGCACAAAAAATTTCAAATTTGCTCTCATCAGTAAAGCGAATGTTATCCCAAAAAGTTGGAGCCACATTAATGTATTTTTTGGCGAAATCCACACGCTCGCTTTGATTTACCTTTGATATGAATGGCTTTTTGCGGGGTATTCGTCCGTGTAGGCCATTTTTATGAAGGGCTCTCCTGACCGTACTCGCGCTTACTGATTTATCTGATATCTGGGTAATATTTTTTGAAATTTTGACTGCACTTAAGGCTGGATTTGCCTTTACTTTTCTTACTACAGCTCTTACTTGAGTATCAGTAAGTCGCTTTGGACACCCAGTTCTCGGAAAATCTTCACTAATACATAATTATAAAACTTTTAATTCAAAACACTAATGTGTTCACTTTCTTTTGACGCTGTGTGTACATACAAGTAGATTAGAAATTGGCCAAGTGCTAGTCAGACTCGTACATGGAGGATTCCGTACCAGATTAGGGTTTGTATTAGAGGTGTGCAATGATTACAATAAATGTACATTTTAATTATATACTTTGAAATGCGTACTTCATTTACTCATTTAAAATGTTTAAAAGTAAAGATTGTAATAATATTCACTTTTTTATATACTCCTTGGAAACGATTTTAACGTACACACATTTTTGCTTTTAGTATACATATAAATAAAATGAGCAATACCTACTGCGTATTATAGTTATTTTCCTTGGTATGGTTTAGTTCTATGCACGTATACAAGTATACGTAGTACGAGTGGTGAGAAGTGAGCGGACGTAACACACAAATAAAACAACCACGATCGTGCACATTCTCTCACTCTGTTTCTAGTAATTGGTAGAGCGCACTCGACTGTTCACAGCATTATCAACAATTGTGTTATTAGTGGGAATTGACACCAAAACATACAATTACTGGAAGGCCTTAGACAGCACGTTTGCACATTTTATTTATGTATTGTAATATACGCAAAAATGGATGTACCTTAAAATTCAACGCTACTTGCCATAAAACAGACACCAAATTTTCGAACATTACAATTGAGTTTTTGCTGCCAAATACGACAGCCTTAATTCAGCCGCTTGTTCAAGGTATCATCCACTCTTTTAAAATACAGTACCGAAAAGCTCTTATAAAAAACAAATTTGAAGCATTGGAAAAAGGCGTATCTGTGGTGGATTTTCTCTTACTGTTTTGGATGGCATTCGATATACAAATCGAGGTTGGAACTTAGTTAAACAACAAACAATCATTAACTGTTTCTAGAAGGTAACTGGTGGATTAGCTTAACAGTATAATAATATCTAATACATATTGTTTATTTCAGGCGGGCATTAATGAATCCTCAGAGCCAGATAATGTTGTTTAGTCTGATGTGGAAGTCGAAAATTATACATGGTGCAATCTAAACACGGAATACATTCAATGCGACAACGATCTTGAATGTTTCGGAACGATTTCTGACGCGAATATAGTGGGGGAGATATTAGGAGTATGTGAGACTTATGATGTTAGTGATGATCAAGAGAGGTTCGCAGAAGTCAATTTAAATATGAAATAGGTTTTGCAAAATTTAGATTCATTGCGCACCTATATTTTTCATATGAAAAATATATAACTATTGATGACTTTTTAAAAAGCGCTGAAAGTAAGAAAAGCAAAAAAAAAAAATTACTGACTATCTTTGTTAATTTTTTATGTACTCCAATCCCCAAATGAATTTATGAATGAATTTAGTTTTTATACCCCAATGCGATATATGAAATGAATTCTGATCTATGATTTTATATTTTAGTTTTTTTTTTTCATATAAGTTAGAGTTGAACAGATGAATTAATAAGACAAAATTTTTTTTTTATTGCTTACTAGGGGGCCACCCCCCTGCTCGCTTCGCTCACCAACCCCCGCCCCTCCGTTCGACCGCAAGCGGTCTCTCGGGGGGCCCCATGAGCATTTACATTTATCTTTAACGTTTGTATAAGAGAAAATAAAAAATCTTCAGTGTTAAGTAGTTTCTAATGTAATGCTTCATCGAATACAATGTTTTGAATGCTGTTGGTACCTAATGTGCATTCAAATCTGATACCCTGCCTGCTCTTACACCGACTGAGAGCAACGGCAAGCAGCAATGAGAAGCAGAGAACCGAGCAGGTAGAAAGTCGTCAGTTAATCAACACAGTCGTCAGTGGATGGTTGTATCATTAAATCTCTAAAGCTGTGGAAGTAATAAGGGAGATAATTTTCAAGACTGTACAATTACGGCGCTGGGGGTAAGTAAGTAACAACGTATTCAATTTCAATTCGAATATTGGTTTACTGGGCATTTGTATAATGTAGTTATGTAGAACTATAACTATTGCTACGTTTATGCAAGCTTAGTTCGAACTTTTTTCGATCGAAATAAGTAAAAGCGATTAATTGCGCGTGTTTGTGCTTGCGACTGCACCGCGGTCTTATTTAATGCGATTTTGTGTTTGTTTACATTAATCAGAGTTGCCATGTACATACATAACCTGCAATGTGAAAGTTTTTGTTTTAAATTGCCATTGCATAAAATAAAATACAAATGTATAAAGCTTATCTTGATTTTTATAATGTTTTACAATGATTTGTCATTAAAAATATTAAATTGAATGGAAATATTTATACTATACTAGCGTTAACTGGCGTGCGTTTCTACACCCCATATGAGTTAATTGGGTGTTTCTTATAAAAAGCTTTGTTGTAAAATGTGTAATTAATAATTTACAATATATTTTATATTCTATTTATTATAACCTAAGCAACTTTAAGAATCATTTGTTCTTTTAAAAAAAATCGGTTCAGTATATTTTGCACCAAATAAAAAAAAAATTTAAAAATGGCATAAAACTATCTATATCTGGACAACAGCGCTACCTACCGGATCCAAATGTATCAAAGAACCTGACTGAAACTCCATGAGTACAACAAAAAAAAAAAAAAAAAATCATCAAAATTATTCCAGCCGTTCTCGAGTTTTGCGGGGTCATACTATTTTTTGAGTGCATTTATATATATATAGATGATCACTCGTAAGAAGAGAGTGAAGTGGTTCAGGTGAAGGGAGAATTTCGGAATTTTCTTTATTTACCCATGAATTAGTAACTCGTGCTGATGATTCTCTCTCTCAGCTCTATATCTATCCCGAAGCTGACTGAGGCGAGCCTCACGTTCCGTTGACGATTCTTCATCTCTAGCTGAACGTACTCTTTTGGCATTCACTGTACTACGACCTATGTTCGAACGACGACGTCTTCCAGACATGACTTTCTAATTTCTTGATAGTAATACAAAAAATCTAAAATCACATTTGAAGTAACTTTGCTGTGTAAATAATGAGGAACTGGAATATTGTAGTGACAGTAAATGCTTTTTCCATGAGTTATAACACTATGCCAACTACATTAATTTTAAAGATAGGCATATAGGTGTATGTATAGTGAAAATAACAGTATTTATCCACTATTTATTGGATGTTATTATAAATATAAACCTTCCTCTTCAATCACTCTATCTATTAAAAGAAACCGCATCAAAAAAAGTTGCAAAGTTTTAAAGATTTAAGCGCATATAGGAAAAAAGCGACTTTGTTTTATAATATGTATAGATAGTAACTCTGCATTTTGGGAACAGCTGATTTTAATGAGACTTAAAAGTTCTTTGTGTTTATGCGAATTTTTAGTCGACTTAAAAATATATCATCGCATTAAAAATACGGTCTTTTTTAAGCCGCATTATAAAAGTGTTTATGCATGCGGTCTTACTTATTTCAAACGAAGAAGGATCGACATTACTATCACATAAACGTAGTATACGTCTTTCAAAATCTGTCTCTATTCAAATATAGTACAAAATCAATGGGTCAAAAGGGAAACATTCAATAAGTTTGGAAAAACAACCAATGTATATTATATTTTTATTCAACTTGGTCTTTGGGAATTTATTTGAACTAGTTTTTGAATACGACATCAATTAAGTGGCTGCCTTTATTAGCTTTTCAAGGATCTCGGGCGTTATAGCGATGATTTCGGCAAGAATGTTTGCATTGAGCTCGTCAATGGTGAGTGAGTCCATGTCACTTTATTTTGGCTGAATTGTTTGATTTGAAGTGTGCCATGGCGCTCCTTCTTGTTGAATCATCAAGACCTTTTTTACACATTTGCGGCAAACACCAACAAAAAATATGACTCAATGATGGTCTCGGCGCAAACGCCGGACCAAACAGTTAGTTTTTGGTCAAGCAATGGTGTTTCATGGATCTTGTGTGGATTTTCCTTTCCCCAATTGCGTCAATTTTGTTATTAATGCCGCCAGAGAGCATGAAATGGATTTTTGTTGGTCATCAAAATTTGCTTCTAAAAATCAGGTTTAGTGTCAACTATTTGAACGATGGTTTGTCTGCATTCCAAGCGTCGTGGACGGTCTGTCGGCAATACTATTTGCGTTAATTCCACTTTATACGGAAACAAATGCAAATCATCCTTCAAAATGGCGCAGAATCGCCAAATACTTAGTGCAGTGACGATGCGATTTTTTCGGTTCTGAACAACGCTCTCACTGACCGCTTCAACCAGTTCATTGGAACCTCTTGGTCATTGATGAACGGCATGTTGACCAATCACCAATCATCCACGTTGAATTCACAACTGAACGATTATTTTCCACGGACAGCGACACTATTCCGGCGCGTTGTTTTGGTCCGATGCAAATTGGCTGAATTGACGTTTTAAAAACATGTCTACTCAAGTCAATCGGTTGACAAAAGTCAAAATTTTTTAAAGTTTACTTATTGAAATAAAAGATAGCGCACTCTGTACATAGTCTAAATATCATCTGTATTAAAATAAAAGAAAATGGATTGCCTTAAAAACAGAGTTTTTGATAGTGAAGGGTTTTTCAATAGGGACTTTTTGACGTCTGATTTCATAAAAATGCGCAGTAGACGTGTCGGTTTCATCATGGAAAGGTGTACAATTCACCAACGTATCGGAATCATACAATTGTTTTACGATAATCGCGTTTTCCGGGGCAAACAAAACACGCTTTATTTGGAAAATATTCATTGTTTAAATGATAAATTTGAAGCTCCAGTTCAGTACTCGATACTCCTATGCTATTGTGTCAACGTGAAGCAAGTTCAAACGGCGGAAAGTGTGCGCCAACATCCAGAAATGTTGATTGCACAATGTTCACAAGAACTTGGCCTCTTAGTGACCATCATGTGGAGAATTTTTCATGGAGATTTTGGCTTGCACCCACAGAAAATATTGGAAGTTCTTTTACACCCGGAAAAAGGGACTATGTGGTGCGGAATGTGGGTCGATGGCATCATTGGTCCGTACTTTCTTTTACCTGGTCTGGAACAATGGATTTGTTGCGTCAACACTTTCCGGATCAATTGATGTCAGTAAACGGAGATGTCAACTGTCCGGCGAAATCTAACGCCGTTAGACTTTCCGCTTTGGAATATGTATTTGAAATCACTCGTCTACGCCAACTATTCAGTGACAATTCAAGACGTCAAGCACAACATTCGCACTGAAATTCCATGACAGCCATTTGAACGATGTCATATTCCATTACTAATTGAACTAACTGTACTTTCAGTTGGTAATAAAATTTGGTAAAAATAAAAGTCGTTTGCGTTTTGTTTAAAAAAAAAAAAAAAAACAGAGGAGTCTTGGAGGCCCAAGTGGAAGGAACGAAATTCCTTTATCCTTTTTTTTTTATTATTTTTTTATGTATTTAAAAAAAAAATGCGGATTTGAACCCACGCACTCAGCGTGCCAGTCTTACGCCGTACCTACTGGGCCATTGCGAACATTGAATTCTTTTCAATTGTAAAATTTGTGGAAAATACATACTTTCGAATTTGTCTTAAGGTTTTTCTCTACCATTTTCCTTAGCTTATCAGATGTTCATTTTATAACTAATTTTATAACAAAGTAATAATAAAGTTTACATTAAGCTATAATTAAACTTTGTATATATATAAATATCATATATTAAGTTATACGAATGATTTGGGAAATAAAATTGAATTGAATAAATTCGAACAACTTGCAGTGTATGAAAATATTTTTTCTAGTGTTCTTTTCCATTCCTGCTACGTGTTTTATTAAAATTTTAACGAAATGTATACAATAAAAGCATTTTTTACTTCCCTTTTATGCTTTGTTCTTCTTAGTTTTTCATTTTCATTTGTTCTCTTAAAATTCAGTTCAATAAATGCAACAATCAAAAGAAGTTCACAATTTAAGTGCCTCGTGACAACCCAAAAACGCTTTGGTTAAACATTTTGGCGCCCAACTTGGGGTACTGTAGTGTAATTACAATTCGTGAATCCATTATACATCAGTAGCTATCAAAGTTGGTGCCGTTGCCGACCCCTCGCTGTCACCAACGCATCCACCTGCCGTCCTGGCGAACCCTCTTGTCGTCATAGGTGCTGCTGTTGCCGGTCCCTCGCTTTCGCCAACAGAACTTACATTTGCTGCCCTGCCGACCCCTCGTGTGGCCGATTGCATAGACAAGGTGTCTCGTAGTGCGCTCCACGTGGGTTCGAATCCTGCCCAAGGCAATGAGGTTGCCTCTGTGGCCGAGTGCATAGAGCAGGTATCTCGTAGTGCGCTCCACGTGGGTTCGAATCC
Organism: Amiota minor; assembly: GCA_037043295.1. Taxonomy (NCBI): domain Eukaryota; kingdom Metazoa; phylum Arthropoda; class Insecta; order Diptera; family Drosophilidae; genus Amiota; species Amiota minor. The sequence continues at coordinate 13,124 of JBAMAW010000542.1, read as the reverse complement.
TGCCCAAAACAATATTTTCCGCTAAACTTATGGCATACAATTTTTAATTTGAGTTTAAATAAAATGTCACGAAAAATCGTGTTCCATCAAACAAAATTCGCCGAGAACTATTGAAGTGGACTGATTAAACCAGCTGCTATAAACAAACTGGTTGACAGATCGCGCTTATTTTTGGCATAGTAATTAATGACAGTCCTACTAACATACAGAAAAAAAAAACCTAAAAAATACTTGACGCACGCAATTTAAATGACAAATTCCAGTATTTGTTTGTCTTAAGGTATGTGCCAAATATGATAACTGAACTTTCGATCGCAGCAAAAGTATTTCTTTCATATCTTTTCAATGATATCCTTCGAATTGGTATTTTCCAAAGGACTGGAAGAAATTCGTTATCATAATGGTTCCAAAGCTCGGGAAGGATAGGTCATGCCATTCTTCATACAGACCTATAACTCTGCTTCCATGTCTTTCTAAACTATTTGAGAATGTTCTTAAAGCCAAACTGATTCACCATTTACAAACAAATAGTATTGTTGTTGGTGCGTGGTGCGGCGTCGGTAGAGACTTCTTCGCTCATGTATTTTAGACATGCTGGACAACTCCGCGCCACTTTTTTCACCAATGCGCACAGACCATCTCATTTTCCCCCTCCGGGAAATTATTTTGGGTTTTATACCTTCATGTATATAACTCATATTCCTGGAGGGAACATTATTTTCATTTATAATTTGTGATCCAGGTTATCCTCTATAAATTGGTTTCTTGGCTGCTACATGAATGAAAACATAATGGGGCACCAACCCATGAACTTGCTGGGGTTCAAATTGGTAGTACCTTCCGGTACGAAGTCTGACCAGAGGCTTTTTCTGGTACCACGGGTGGTCAGGAGCCCACGGAACTTGTTCCGTCCTGGCCAGCGGGTACGGCCCCCTTGTGGGAGTATCGTGGTGGCTTGGTTTAATACCCAAATGCGGGTAGAGTAATAACTCGACGTGGAGTTGCGTTATACAACCGGGTGCTGTGACCCAGAGAGCAGCAGAGGTTTTAGGCGGGCCTCGCTCCCCACCAAGGAGGGAGTCATATTCCAAATTTAATATGACTCTAATTGGTACCTGCGGATATATATCCAAGGGGACGCTGATTGACGTTCAATCCACGTGCTTGGCACCGTGTTCTTAAGTCTTCTTACAGACAGGCGAGCACGTAAAACCTCGGTACTTCAATCCATCTCATTTACCACAACCTCATTATGCAAGTGATGGTAAGTCGATGATAAAACACTGCTATCAAAAACGAAATTCTATGACGTCGGTGTAAAATAGCATCAATTCACCACGTATCCGCATCACGCCGAACTCATTCAAAAACGGCTTCAACAAATTCATCAAGGGCTTTCCGCAGGGTTTTTTAATAAGTCTATGTAAAAATCTGAACACGAAACGATGTGCTACTCGCAACTTCTTTAATCTCCTTTAAAGACGACTTGTAAGCCGGTTCCTCTTCAGTATGATACAGCAAATTGATACGTTTATCTTGATTGCCTAATTCTGTTGTTGGCTACTACGTCTCGTTTAAGTTCAAAAATGTTGGTCCATGATTCGATGATTTCGTCCAACTTATTTCTAGCGTCTTACATCATTTTATATAATCATTAGCTACGTTTTGTGCAGACAGAACCCAGCGCCATTTATTTAATTCGGACCCTTCCAAAATCTCGCCTATTCGAAGTACTACAAATTGTTGAAATTTACGTGCATCAGAATGGCACATCTTTTGAATCAGTCCAAAATATTCGTTGCTCTATAGGAAGTGACATCTCAGACTGGATGCTTTTCGCCAATCTAAGACCCAATAACGCAGCCAATAGCTCCATACGTGGTATCGACACTGGCTTCAAGTGTCTTCGAAGCAACCAGAGTGCAACTCGTTTCACATCCAACGGTTGCGCGTAAATACATCAAAGCTGCATATGCGTTGATACTAGCGTCGGCAAATGTGTGTAGTTGCAGTGATTTACGGCTCGGTAGGGACTTGCATCTTGGTATACGCACATCACACAATTTGGGTAGCAATTTCATCCAACACGGCCAATCTTCTGTATAATTTTCATTGATATAATCATCCCATCCAATTCCTGATCTCCAAATATTCTTCAAAATTATCTTTGCGCGTACAATAAAAAATCCAAACAGACCAAGAGGGATCGAAAATCAACATAACAACGCTCAAAACCTGTCGCTTTGTTGCTCTTTTATGTGCACGTGCAATTATCTCCGGCTTCACCACATAAATATAACCTGGTCTGGCTGCCACCACAGATCTAAGATCTTTTCCTGCAGGTCGTTTCGAAGCTCCATTCTTATCATCAAGTGCTTGTACGACTCGTGCTGAATTCGATGACCATTGGCGCTTTTCGAAACCGCCATCTGCATGAACTTTCTTTACATTCGTTGCCAGTTCTATCATCTTCTCTTCAGTGTCCACCGGCTGCAACCAATCATCAACAAAAGTGTTGCAGCAAATGGCATTTACTGCTTCTGGATAGTTATCTTTAAATCGGTTGGCGTTACGATTTTTTATAAAGTTCGCCAACGATGTTGCCCCAAATGTCATGACCTGCATAACATACACGTCACGATGTCGTGTGGAATCGCCGTCACGTCACAAAAACTTCTGCACAGCCTGATCTTCACGGCGTACCTTTATCTGATGAAACATTTCTCGTATATCACCAGAAATCGCAAATGGACGTTATCGAAAGCGCATGAGCATTCCTATTAAAGAGGCTAACATATCAGGCCCTTTCAGAAGCATGTCATTTAAAGAGGCACTATCCACTTTTGCTGCTGCATCCCACATATAACGAGTTTCCTTCTTGTTGAGATTTCTGATTATAAAAACAGGAAGAAACCATAAAAATGATTCTTTTCGTATTAACTTTCCCGGCTTCAGCTTCCGGATGTATTTCTTCTCTTTGTAGCTTTGTGCTCATCATAAATGCATTTGCATTGGCAAATATGCAGTACACGAGGGGATGAAATGTGTTTAACACATTGTCGGCCATACACAGACCGAATCGAATCGGTAAACCCTTTAAATGCTTGCTATTGCTCAGCAACTCCATACCAATGGTTTGAACAGTAAAATCCAAACGTCTCACAGTGCGCACACCATCAAGTATGTATCGTTGTGAACCATTACTTAAAGCTGAAACACTAGCACATACTACCTTTGAATCAGCTTCAGACTGCATTATATTGCTTGTCCACCTGAGACAAAGCTGCTCTTTAGCTGTAATTCATCTGCCAAAGCCGTCTCCATTAACGTGCATGCAGCACCCTCGCCAATTAGTGCGTATATTTGTACACATTCAGTATTATATAAAAGGATTGCTACATACCGAAACAGCGCCTTAGATGAAGAATTCCCATGAATTAAAATTACAGACTATTCTTGCCCGGTCACACCACCTTCAATTTGTCGGTTGTTGCTATCACCACTGTTACGGTTTCGAGCTACATTAGAATGCAACAGCATGTTGCGCACAGCGGAACAGTTATCAACACCACACTGTTTCTTTGACTTACAGTGCCGTAGCAGATGCCTATCAAAACAGCAAAAACAAAGCCGCTTACTTTTGATAAACTTCCACCGCTCGTTCACATTGAAATCACGAAATGCATCACAATCTGATAAACGGTAATCACCATCGCACTTTGACCACCTTCATTTACCACACTATGCACCAGTACCATTTCTTTCTTTGTTCCGCTACTGTATTGTACTTCATTCGATGTGACCTGCAGTCCCGTTGCAAACATTGTGGCACAATAGCTCTGGACAGCCAACACCAATCGTACTGCAATGGGAATCATCCACGTGCAGCTTCAAACGCAGACCCACTTCAGATATTTCTGAAGCCTAATAAGGTTCTCTTCGTTACGTAATCCGCATGCTTCAGTTGACTGCTCATAGTTGCTGATGAACAGTAACCACTCCTCAGGCTTACCAGAAAAGATTGCCAAATCTCTACTTATCACATGTCGAGCAGCAATCTGTGCTAATGTTAACACTGTGTTTTTTGTGTGTGATTCAAATGTGTACTTGTGAAAGCGTACTGGTGCTACAGTGCCGACCTGCGAATATCAGCAAAAATATTACCATATGGTGCTGTCATTCGGTTAAAACTTGCCATATTCGCTTGAAAAGTTTCATTAAACGGGACTTGCATGTGCTGGTTTTGGCTACTTCTTGGACTTCTATCTTTTCCAAGCCTCGTTAACGTTACTTGTTCCGTTACCACTATCATTTCTTTCATTCTCTTTTTCCATATCCATATTGATTTATAACAGCACTATGATGTACGGACCTTGAAACTGTCACCTCTAGCAGCGTGGCACAGATTTCAGCTGGAACAATTTCGCGAAAGTCCGTAGCCACTAAGCTAGTGCTCAATTGTTATAAACATTTCTAAAGAAAACTGAAAAATTACGTAATGAAGTCCGATTATATACACAAAATATTTTCTCCAAATGTCAATATCTTAGAATGCCAAAGATATTTTCTAATGTTGATATCTTAGAATTCACAGACATTTTAGAATGTTGGCACGTAGTGCGGCGCCGGTTAAGACCTCTTCGCTCACGTATTGTAAGGGTCCAATTGAGAAAAAACAAGCAACTTAAATTCTTATTATTGTACAAAATGATCGCTACAATATCTGTGCCCGCTTGTCTCTCCTCTCACTAGCTTTTTGCTTCACTGCTTGCGTTCGACTGAATTTATGCCAATTTTAAGTCGCAATGAGATGAAAGCAAAAAAAAAACAAAATACAATAACGCAGCAACCACAGTGGGTGCGAAAGATAATAATAGGGATTTTTTATTTGCGACGCAATAATTGTACCTTCCCAGATCATCAATATGGATTCCGAGTAAAACATGGAACGATTGAGCAAGTCAATAGAATTACTTCGGAAATAATAACTGCCTTTGAATAACAAGAATATTGGTCAGCAGTATTTCTTGAGGTGAAACAATCGTTTGATCGAGTATGGCATAAGGGTTTTATTCACAAAATTAAATGTTTGCTTCTCCAAAATCTGCATAAAGTCTTGCAATCCTACATAACTAATCGAGTGTTTGTAGACAGAAAAATATTTCCTATTAGAATTACCTGACAAAGCTTTAATGCTACTTCGCGACGTATATAATGCCATCATAAAACTGAGACAGTTTCCAGTATTATTGAAAGTTGCAGAAATATATTTATACCTAAGCCAGCAAAAAACTTGTCTAAATTCACATAATTTTTAGTAAAGTTGTGGAAAAATTGCTATAGGACAGAATACAATCAATGCTCAAATCGAAACATGATATTTCGACCATTAGTTTGGTTTTCACCAACGGAAATCAACTATACAACAGGTACCTCGAGTATCTAGGAAAATGCTAGACGAATTGGGCGACAAAAAATTCTATGTTGGAAGTATTTCTTGACATTGAAAAATCATTTAACAAAGTCTGGCACGATGGTTTATAATATATGTAAGGAACATTTTCTACCGCAACACCAATAAGACATCGAAGGAATATTACAGGAAGGTATTTTACTGTCAACTCATTAAGAAGTATTAAATCAGGCATCCCCAAGGAAGTATACTGGGACCACTCCTCTACACTCTGTACACTCCCAACCCCAACATTACAGTCGTCAAAGATCGCCACATTTGCATATGAGACTAAAATACTAAATGCAGACAAAAATATAGTTTCAGCTATAGCCAGACTACAAGAAATACTTGACGAACTCACGGAATGGACCAAACATTGGCATATTAATATAAATACGCAAAAAGAGTGCAGATAATATTGAAAACTAAATATAATTATATACCACAGACGATATAAATCAACCAGAAAACTTAGGGATGAATATTGACATGGAATTACCATATACAAGAACACAAAAAAAAAACACCTATTATAAATTTAAGCAATTCTATTGGCTGTTAGGAAAAAATTTGAAACTATCTATAAATAACATATTAGTCTACAAAAATTATAAAACCCATTTGTACGTATGGTATACAACAATGGGGAACAGGCTAAACGCTCAAATACGAGTATAGAAAAGCAGCATTCAAAAATACTCCAGACAATTATTGGTGAAGAATGGTACATAAGAAACGAAGATATTCATAGAGCCACAAATTATCAAACAATAATTGAAACTTACAAACACATGATTAAGTGGTAAAATTTTTTAATACAAATTTAGTATTTGTGCAATACTTGTCATAACGCCTTAGCCTTTAAGAAGAAATGGGATAACATACAAGAAAATATTAAATTCATGCAGGCGTGAAATAAATTTAGAACTTTTATTAAATTTTTTAATGATTTAAATTGCTTCTCAAAGATTTGCATTTGCTCGCAACCATTCTATTATTGTTTTCACAGGCAACAAAAGTTTCTCGACAGTCTCGTCTCTCTTTCAACAGTAAATGAACGAAGACATACACCTGCGTTGTTTATTTAAATAAGTGTGGATTTTAACTAATTAATCACATTTTGCAGAGATCGCTTGCATCCTTTGTGGTAAGCCAAATTGAAGATCAGGCTCTTCATTACAAAGTTAACTTAGCACATCTATGTATGTGGGATTGAAATTGTTTTTATTAAACACTATAATATTAAATTATAAGTATTTCTTGTCGGTATGGGTAACCAAGTGCAATACAGTATTTTTGAAAACAAAATAATGGAAGTACTTAAGAGTACTAAACATAATAAATCAAAAACTGGACATCTTCATAAATTTGTTTTAACAAATACAGAGTTGAACCACGATTTCCCAACTGAATGAATCAAAAAAGGAATATTAAGTTATACTGTTAACCCACTCAACTCCCAATCTTATTCAGTAAAATAATTGAATAGCTGCAGCGGGAACTACTGCTACCAAATCAAGAACTACGTCGTTTTAATGTTCTGAGATTTATAATCTAAGTGAAACAGAGGTATTCACAATATGCGCCTAAGCAACAACGTATATGCCAAGTCACGAAACAAAGCTCCAGAATAGTTATTCGTTTAAAATGAAAGCATTCATTGACTTACCCCGAATGCAGTTAACAAGTTTTTTCCGACTCCAATATATGAAACCAAATTCTTCCAACAAATGCAACAGCTGAGAAAACTAACACGGTTAGAGTGACCATATCACAAATATTTCAATATCCGAAATACCAAAACAAAATCGATTGTTATTAGGAACATCTGATCATTGTTTGGTACGTATGGTATATACATACAGTGCAGTACAAAAGTATGCATACAATAATTTCACAATAATAAGGTAAAAAATTGCAATATATTGTATAAAGTTTATGTTCTAAACATAAGTTTATGTTCTAAACAAGTAGACATGTGAATAATTATAATCAAAACGGCTTTTAAATTATCTACTCTCAAATGTGTTTTTCATTTGCCTTACTAAGTGCCCCTTTAAGTGACTAGCTGTGAAGCTCAATCAGGTCGTTCAACTTTAACGAAAAAAAAAAAATTTTTAAATGGAATTATTATAGTGTCTAAATTTCAGTTCAATAGTCCAAGAAACTAAAAAGTTTTTCAAATAAGAACCTGAATTTTAACGGTGGGTTTGTATGGGAGGTACCCTTCCTAGTTGGCCGATTTGGCTGATTTCAACAAATTTACCGCACCTATATCAGAAACTTATAGCGCGTACGTTTCAATTCAATAGTCCAAAAAACAAAAAAGTTTTTCTAATAAGAACCTGAATTTTAATGGGGGTTTGTATGGGAGGCACCCTCCCTAGTAGTACGATCAAACTGAAATTTCGACAATGTAAGTTTCTAACGAAAGGCCACCAACCATCCCAATTTCAAGATTATGGGATTACTGGATCCTATAGCTGCTATACGAACCAAAAGGTTTCCTGTATGGGGACCCCTTTAAGTTTTTGAAAATCAACTAGGAGGAGTTAGCCAATTTGGCTGATTCCAACAGATGTGCAGCGCATATAGCAAAAGCATTTAGTACATAAACTTCAGTTCGATAGAACAAAAAACAAAAAAGATTTTCTAACCTGAACCTAAATTTTAATGGAGTGTATGAGAGGTACGATCATATTGAAATTTCGATAATGTAAGTTTCTGATGCAAAGCTACCAACCGTCCAAATTTCAAGATTGCGGAATTACTGGATCGTAGAGGTGCTATACGAACCAAAAGGTTTCTTGTATGGGGACCCCTTTAAGTTTTTGAAAATCTTTAGTTTTAGTATTGTATTTTTTGCTGATGCCCGGATAGAACTACATATTCTGTGAAATTTTCAACTATCTAGCTACTGCGGCTTATGAGGTATGACCCGAGGTTGGATAACGAAGTCTCTGCAATAGGGTTCCTTTTGGTACCCTTAGGGACCCGAACCCTAAAAATTAAAATTTTTAAATGTTCAGCAATTTTCTTATTGATATTAACTACGAAATTGCCCTATTATATATATTTTCATATTCCAAATTTGGTCATGTTGTATAGTTTCGTGACAATTTTTATCTAAAAATTGTATTAAAAAACTTTTGCAACAATATGAAATTTGTTGTAATACATATCCCGTTTCTCCATTTTAATAAATTTATCATTCCATAATCAAAACATGACCAAAAATAACTGACCATGCGGTCTGTAGTGCTGCCAAGGATTCACAATGACAGCCGTTTCTTTTTTTGCGCAAAACACAAAACAGCTGGTGTTGATGTCATTTAATTTCAATTAGTAAACGTTTTGGTAAAATTTTAATAAATTTAATAAATGAATTTTACTGTTATGTAAATAATGAAAAAGGGAGTTGCAACAACTACAAATTGTAGCAAATCATCAATTTTCTACAAGTTTTATACTTGAAATTATCGCAACTAGGCATTCTTGCAATTCAGAATCGCCATTTGAAATTTCCTCCATAAAAATGTAGATTCGCCCCAAATTATGGCATATGAATGTAAAAATAGCAATGTACCTCCATCACCCGTGCTACCATCCACAGCATTAAAGGATAAAATATTTGCTATTGATTTTTTAAGGAAAACCAGCTAATTAAGAGCTTTATAGTGTGAGTGGAACAAGTCTGCTTGTGGATCATTTTTGCTCTCTTTATTGACTAACCTGATAGTGTTTTCGTACACTTCCAAATAATCTGATATCGTAGACATAATTCTTTTCAAGCTTTGAGCATTAGATTGTACTTATAACTTAAACGTATTTTTTTTTTTTTTTTGTAAAACAAAAATTCCTTCCTCAGTGGAAGTACGTTTTGCACACAAACTGACCTAGCGTTCTGTTGAAAAGATTTTGTACAATTCTGTTGCACAACAATTTCTGTTATTTGAATGGTGATGACGATAACGATAAAAAGCACAATAAAAAATCGATTACTAAAAATATATTGATATGAGTCTCTCATATATCTTCTGCTGAATAGGCCGAACTTCACGTGGAATTTTTAATTGTTAAAATGTCACATGTTGGAAATAGTTCTAATCGAGGGAGGCCTCATCGGGGCAATAAGCGAAACCATAATCCAAGGAACAACTTTCACAATAGTGGCTTTAACCATAATACGTATAAGAAGTCAAATTCTTATGATTATCAAGGAAATGCAAATGGCGGTATTGCGGATATGCAGTTCAACAAATTTAAAGATCCCAATCAATCTAGTAAAAAAGGTCATAGAAGGCGTAATTTTCATAATAATGGCCGCAATCATGAAAATCAGAATAGCAATTTAAAATGGTTTCATAATAAAGACGGAGTTGATGCACAAGAGCAACAATATGGAAGAAGCATGCAAAACGCAGACTCTACTGTTAAATCTCAGAACATTGAGGTAGAATCTGCAATTATACAAAATCAAATTAAAAATACTTTAGCCCAAATTTTAACACCTGAAAAAATTAAAATGGAGCATATAAAAAAACCAAATCTAGTTGATGAAAATACATCGAAGGAAAAAGGTCGTAGTGAATTTAACCCCTCAATAAAAGCACCAAAGGAACATTCACCACTTTCTTCAGACCCATCCAGCGATTCTAAGTCAGAAGCATCAGAAAAGTCAAAAAAAAAAGTCGACAGTTCGACCACTCCAAGTCCTAAAGCACAGATGGCAAAGAAAAAAATAGTTGATAAATTAAAATCCCCGGAAGTCGAATGTTTAGGTGAATTGAATCGAAACTATTTGGTTGATGATGATAATGATTCGCAAAGTGAATATCAAGATGTTTGTATACCTAACAACAATTGCAATATATGTGATAAGAAGGTAAGATGTTTGCATTTTAATTTAAAACATGAACTTTTATTTTTTGAATTTCTTTTTTAGGATCACACCTCGTTTCAATGTCAGATGATTTGCAAGAATTGCTCCAAACCCTTTCACAATCTGAAAACTTGTCCAACACCTGCAAATGTAAATGTAATGTTGCAATCTTTTATGGAATTTTGTATGCAGCAATTAAACAATTATAATTCGGAGCAGCGATTTCAACTGACACCTAATGTCTTCCACTGCAGTGGTGCATTGAACACGCCAATAATACATTCTCCAGCTGATGCTAGTAAGGTTCTTAAACGATTCCGCGGTAATGAAAAGGCAGCTAAAAAAAAAGACGACAATACAGACAGTGATGAAACTTCAACTGATTCTAGTTCTAGTGAAACTCCAATTGTACAAAGTAGTAATATAAACAAATTAAAGCGAAAACGTAAAAGTGACTTCAGTCAGGTGCAATTACCATATGGTTTACATTATAATCAAATGCTGTATAACCAAATGTTACAAAATCCTTTCACCAATACCATGAATTTTAACTGTTAACTTTTAAATTGACATCTACTTTAAAAGAATATATGTATGAAGAAATTTTAATTAGATATATAATGATTAATTAAACTGAAAACCTTTATTAGCGAAAATCCAAAAAGGAGACAAATCAACTTAGTGTCGGTGTTTGAGACACGTAGAGGGGATAAACAATGGTTTGTGCAAAGACGAGATACATAGACTAGACAAATCGTCTTCGCAACATTTCATGTGTCGAGGTTTTTGATTCGAGATAGTAACATTGCGTATAATTTTGTTGTTGACTACAGAAATGTTGCTACTACCTCGTAACAAAATCCCTAAAACATTAGACCCTGGCAGAACTTTTGTTTTGGTAACCGATTTGTCTAGTCTTAAAGGCCCTTTTAGACGGTCAGTTCAGTCTATTATCGACTCGAAATTCGCACCGATAACCGAAACGATAACAAAAAATGGACTGATTACCCAGTTTATTTGTCTGTCCATTTCGATCGATAAAAGTAATCAAATGCATCAGGTGCAACAAGCGTCGTTGACATCTCAAAATGCATGCAGGAATGGCGAACCATATCACGTGGAACTCATTGAAATATATCCAAAAATCCATATTTTTCGATTTTTTCCCGTTTTTTTGCAAAAAAGAAACGATTAATCGCCAAGTTATAATGTATTAAATAAACATATGTAATATTACTTATTTTATTTAACCCGGTGACATTTGGGTTGGTCAATATGACCCACTTATCCAACTCCGGATATTTCGTCACATTTATGAATATATTAAAGAAATAAAAAATTTTTTTTTTTGTTATTTTTTTTTGTATAACTGAGTTTTTATTTGCAACTGTCCCAAAGGGGAAACCAGTGAATTTTATGAGTTGAGAATGACATGTTGTTATAGTACATGGACAAGTTTTCAGATTGTGAAAGGGTTTGGAGCAATTCTTGCAAATCATTTGACATTGAAACGAGGTGTGATCCTAAAAAAGAAATTCAAAAAATAAAAGTTCATGTTTTAAATTAAAATGCAAACATCTTACCTTCTTATCACATATATTGCAATTGTTGTTAAGTATACCAACATCTTGATATTCACTTTGCGAATCATTATCATCATCAACCAAATAGTTTCGATTCAATTCACCTAAACATTCAACTTCCGGGGATTTTAATTTATCAACTATTTTTTTCTTTGCCATCTGTGCTTTAGGACTTGGAGTGGTCGAACTGTCGACTTTTTTTTTTTGACTTTTCTGATGCTTCTGACTTAGAATCGCTGGATGGGTCTGAAGAAAGTGGTGAATGTTTCTTTGGTGCTTTTATTGAGGGGTTAAATTCACTACGACCTTTTTCCTTCGATGTATTTTCATCAACTAGATTTGGTTTTTTTATATGCTCCATTTTAATTTTTTCAGGTGTTAAAATTTGGGCTAAAGTATTTTTAATTTGATTTTGTATAATTGCAGATTCTACCTCAATGTTCTGAGATTTAACAGTAGAGTCGGCGTTTTGCATGCTTCTTCCATATTGTTGCTCTTGTGTAAAAACTCTCACGACATTACCGTCTTTATTTTGAAACCATTTTAATTTGCTATTCTGATTTCCATGACTAGTTTGATTGGGATCTTTAAATTTGTAGAACTGTATATCCGCTATACCGCCATTTGCATTTCTTGATAATCATAAAAAAAATCAGACTTCTTATACGTATTATGGTTAAAGCCACTATTGTGAAAGTTATTCCTTGGATTATGGTTTTGTTTATTGCCCCGATGAGTCCTCCCGCGATTAGAACTATTTCCATTTGCATGAATGCCTAGATATTGTTGCTCCTAATTTCAAGCATAAAATTTGTGGAAAATACATGATTTGCTACAATTTGTAGTTGTTGCAACTCCCTATTTCATTATTTACATAACAGTAAAATTAATTTAATAAAATTTATTAACTATCACAATTTTACCAAAACGTTTACTATTTGTAATTAACTGACATCAACACCAGCTGTTTTGTGTTTTGTTTTTGCTGTCGCCAGTCATTGTAAATTCATTGTGACCGATTGGTTAGTCATTTTTGGTCATGTTTTGATTATGGAATGATAAATTTATTAAAATGGAGAAACGGGGCATGTACTACAACAAATTTCATATGGTTGTTGCAAAAATTTTTCAATAAAATTTTTCGATAAAAATTGTCACGAAACTATAAAACATGACCAAATTTGGAATATGAAAATATATACCT
>JBAMAW010000538.1:0-102820 GCA_037043295.1 Amiota minor | reverse complement strand
TTTATTTTTGCCTTGCTGACCGAACACCATCGATTGACAGAATGGTTCGATACCCTCAAAGTTTGAACCCACGATTACAGCACTGTTGTCGTTCCACTTTAACAAGAGTATGTTATTGGCGGTATCGTATCTGTGGTCATAAAATCCTCTTTTTTCCTTTTTAAACTCTGACTTTGATTTTAGAGGACATTTTTTTGTTCTTGACTCCCGAACTGTGCCGATAGCCTGGAATCCTTTTTGTTTTAATTTAACCAAAAGATCGTATGACGTGAAAAAGTTGTCAAAAAAAAAAAAAAACGTGGTCGGAAGGCCTGGGAATGTTGTCCAAAAATTCAAGAACGACTCTTGATCCAAGAGGCATATGTGGCTTTGCCGCAATGACACCTTTTGTACCGCAGTAGGTGTCGAATTGATACAAGTAACCACTGCTACTTGTAAGCATCCAATTTTTAAATCCAAACCTCACAGGTTTTCCTCTTATAAATTGTTTCAATGAATGGTTGCTATAATATCGAACCATTGCCTCATCAATTGACAGCTTTTCATGCATATACCCAAACTGGCAAAATTTCTTACAAATCATCAAAATTAGTGGCCTCACTTTCGCCATTTTGTCGCTTCGAATTAAGTTTCTGTTGTCAGCCAAATGAATATATTTTTTGATTTCTTTGAATCTGTTACGAGACATATTCTTAGTAACAAATGGTAAGTGCGTATCTTCGTCCATTTTCCAATACATATGTTCTGTAGGCATTGAGTGATAGCCGCTTAACAACAAAATTCCCAGGAAAGTTTTCAAATCATTTTCGTCAAGAGAAAAGTCATGGGCGTTTGTCGTTCAACGACGTGGCGTGTCTGCTCAATTACCAAATTTACTACTTCGTTGTCAAATAAAGTTTCGAAAACTTCAATCGGTAGCTTTCCTTCTAAATCCGCTAACATTTTCCTCTCATTCTCTTTATAATAACTGGTTTGCGGTATTTGAAATTCACAAGCTTTGCGTGACCATTTTGGATCATTTCTACACGATGTTTTTTACGGTGCAGCTCTCCAAGTGGAATATTGTCATCACTATCGCTACTATAAAATAAGCAGGTACAATGGCGGGGAATGGGTTAATTATAAACAAGTTATTTACACAAAATTTATTTATTTATTTATTGTACAATAGAAAACTTAATTCTAAAATACAATATTAAAGCTGAAGCAACAAAGGCCTTGAGCTAGATGAGATCAGAATCTTTTTTTTTTTTGTTATTTACAATATTAACATACTTAGACTAAATGATTTAGATTTAATTTATTTATTAGTAATATGAAATTTTTAAGTTAATTTGACTGGTTTCTGTAAGTAGTATGGCGAAGTGGAGGGATGTGAAGAGGAGTTACGCAGGGATCGGACTCGACTGCAGTTGTCGGTGCAGATGGCCCACGCTCAGTGTACCTGAGTTGCAAAAATTGCAAGTTGGTATCTGGTGTCTTGTTGAAAAGATGTTCATGTGAAAACTTTGTGTGGCCTAGTCTGAATCGGTATACAATACACATTCTTTCCTGTTGATAGTTGGCGGGATCCTGAGTGCTTGTCTTGTTGGATTGATTTGTTTATAAAAGTGGGAGGATTCGTTCCATATTGCATTCAATTTCTCTGCTGTTGTGTTGTTCACCATGTTCTTGATGTCATCTTTATTAGACGTGTTGTGGAGTAGAAGTGGAGCTCGTGTTGCAGATTTCGCTGCAGCGTCAGCTTGTTCGTTACCTGTTATTCCTACATGGCCAGGTATCCACATCAGTCGAATTTTGTTGTGATGATTTATAATTAAGTCTCTTATAATGCTGACTGTTGATTCAATGTTGTTGATATTTTTAACAGCTAAGAGAGTTGACATCGAGTCAGTGCAAATTATAAATTTGGATTTTTTGTTTATTGATGCATATTCTACGGCAGTAAGTATGGCTGCTAAAAAAAAAAAAAAAAAAAAAAAAAAATTTGGTAATATGGCTGATTTAATAGTGTGGTTTTCTTCGGAGATAACGCTGAAAGCTGTTATATGGTCTGACTTTGAGCCGTCCGTAAAGATAAATTTCCATCTGGCGAATTTCTCACGGATGCCATTGAAAGCTGCTCTGTATTCTATGTTTGGCTTTGTCTCTTTTTTATATTTGGCCATTTGTAGCATTATTGAGTCAGCTTTAAGATACCATGGAGGGAGTTTGTATTTATATTTGCGTTGAGGAGAGATGATTACATCCAGTTCAGTTGCCTTGTCTATGATTAACTGTAGGCTTGATGCTAATCTAGTTTTCCTCTTACGTTTTTGATTGTTATTGAATACTGTGTGCAGTCTGGATCCATGTGTGTTGGTGATTATGTTGATCGCACGACCAATTTCAATGACCAAAGCCAAGGTAAGCCAGCTTCAGTAAAGGTAGTGCGAAACGCTCCGAGTGAGATTCTAGCATGACTGGGATAGTTTTTTGATATTTGTTTTCATATATGCAGAAGCCGTAGTCAATTTTAACAGCTCGACAATATTGATTAGTGAGAATGCGGCATTTGATTATGTTAGATTAGTCTATGCTCGTTCCATGCTAGTCATCAAAAATTAAACCTATATTTGAGAATATTATTATTGTATTATTATTCCAATATTATTACAATTTCCTAATATGTGTAAGTGATATATTGCAAATTTTGGTACCACTAGGTCACAACTTATTTCAGAAAATATAGCAATTATTTGAATATATTATTTTTTGGCTTGAAAATAAGGCAGAGATCAGTGACAGAGTACTGAAAAATTTGTTTCAATCAGAAATGTTGTTAAAGGCGATTAAAAGTACAAAAATGGCTTTGGGGATACCATTATGGCGTTTTACAATAAACCAGTCTCACCTGTTGGTCATAGGTGATAAGAAGATTCGATAACACGTCTTGGCTGATGATTTTTTGGCACGGGAGTAGCGATATTGGTCGAAGCCCTTTGGCTTTGTTGGGTTTGTTGGTTGCTATCTTCCATTGTTGGGACAGATGTTGAATTTTATTGTATAGTTCTGTTAGTTGGTATGGGAAATGTTTAAGGATTTCATATGGAGTGCGTCACCTTGCAGACTATTTAGGGAGCGTTATTTGCGATTCAATAAGTTTTGCTTTAGCGTGATTACAGGGTATTGGTGATATGTAAGTAAATTCTTGTGAAAAATTAGAGTCATGAAGAGATGCACTAAATAGGTTGGCTATTGTAACTGAGTCGCAGTATCTCGAATAGAGTGTATATTTGTATACCTGAGATTATGTGTAATTTATTCCAGCTGGAGTTAGAATTGATGTCTTTAGGTGAGTTTTCTCTTTGTGCTATTTTTGGTGCATTGCTTTTTTGTAGTTGAGGAGTCTAAGGATATTTCCTTAAAAGATTTTGCTGCTTTTAGGAGTGCTAAATTGTTATTCCACCGGTTTAAGTGAAGTTTTACTAGAATTGGTTATGATTTGCGAACTTTTAATAATTTTAACTGGTTTGTGTTGTTAGTGAGTTTAGGTTAAGTGTGACTTGTGTCATAATTTTGCCCAATTCTGTAGGTTGTAATGGCGAGTTTTTCCCCTCGTGTGGTTGTCAAACACTGAAAAGATGGGAAAGTGGTCCAACAAATTGTTGACTATGTGGCGAGTGGAGGGGACGCGGAAGAGTTTAGCAAGATCAACTATGAAGTTGGCGCTATTACCATAATCATCGATTGTTCCGTAATGGGCATCCATTACCTCTTTCAGTTGCTGATTTGAGCACCCATGAATTTGAATGAAGCAGTACAAACCGTCTAAATTATCAGATCGTGTAAGTTAGTGATTTGTGGGTGAGACGTATAGATTTAATCAATGGAGTTGCAGATTTGATTTCAGCTGCTATACAGAATTGATATTAATGATTTATGTTTTTAGGAATGCTATTCCTTGGCTTTCGGCGAATTATGTTATTATGCAGAAACTAGTCATATAAGGTGTGTGATTATGTATATTAAGTGCTACTATGTTTCTTTTGTACTTGTTTAATAAGAGAAAGACTGTAATAATTGTTAGTGTCCACATCTCATTTTAAAAGTCATAAGGTCAATTAGATAATTAATGTATATTAAGTATGTGGTCTCTTCAGTTTTTCTCTTCGTCCTCTACCTTTCCCCCACTCAATTGCAGTGTGACTAGGCTAGTTATAGCTACTACGTTCTAGCATTTGACAGGCTAGTTTTATCAATACTGTCTTCCTGTATCAAGAGATATCTTCGTTTTCGTTGTTAATCTTTTCATAATTTTTTGTTGTTTGTGTTGTATGTGTCGTGTTGTTGTATTGTATGTTGGTCTCATTTGGGTGTAATTTTGTTGTTTTGTTCCGATTTTTGTTTTATTGTTGTTTGCATTGTTTTGATTTAAGTTGGTTTTTCATCATTATTTTCGTTTAGATGTGCTGTCAAAGTTTGTTTCATTTCGATGCTTTTGAGTTTTGATTTGTGTTTTTATGTTTTTGTTGTAAATTATGTTAGAGTACGATTGGTTTGTTGAAGTTTTTGTAGTATTGCTTCTACATCTTCTTGTATTTTTTTTTGGTTTTAGTATTTCTCGATATTTTGGGGTCTTTTGTTGGTCGGCGATCCTTCGCAATTATCGGTACGTGTGCATGGATCTATGAGGTTACACTCTTCAGCTTTGGTTTTTGCAAGTCTGTGTGGCCGATTAGTTCCGGAACGCATTGGAATTCCTACTGTGTTCCAGGGTATTGTTGGAGATCATAATGTCAGATATGAGTTGGGTCATTGTCTATTTTTGGCGTATTTGATTTACTCCCTGTGATTTTAAGTTCCTGAACGAGATAGGGTGCATACAAATTGTGCCATTGTACTGGTGATATTCGCATTTTTGGATATGAACGTTTGGCGTTGATAAACGTTGCCGCGTTAACAAATAATAGTACATCATGAAGTGATGGAAGAACTTTATTATTTTTAATCGCTCTATGTACAGCAAAATAAAAGAAGAGCGGTTTGTTGCAATGTGGCCATTACGACGATTTCAGGTTTACGACTGGCAATAATGCTTCCACCAAAGGCATTCTTTCGGATTTTTCCACGCTTACAGTATTACTTGGGTGTTGGCATACTTTTGTAGACTTCCTTCTTTTGCTTGTGTGAAACGGAAAAAAAGAAATTTATAATACTATTACCGATCTGTTGCCGCATTTCGTTCTTCCTTTATTAAGTACTTCTCAGCACGGTTTCACCAAGAACCGTTCGACTTCAACCAACTTATTAGAATTTACTTCGTTGGTCTATGGTAGTTTTTAACAAAAACATCAATTATAATTATGTTAATTTATTTCATTATTTAGTGATACAAACGTTATTGGCTTATGACAACTTTGTTTAAGTCCTGTGTAAATATAACAACTATTGATATTACATATTATCAATTATAAATTCTTGCATCAACTTACGTTGATAATATCTTCGTTTAAATCATCCATAATTATTGACTATTACAATATTATTTATGATAATGAATTTTGCTCTCTCCATGAGCACAAATATGATTCAAGAGATGAGCGCAAACGAGTGTTGTACATAAAAGAAAACAGCAAAAACAACAGCAACACAGCGGTAACGACATAAGCAAAGTCATAGTCTTTGGTTGTTGTTGTTGTTATATTGTGCACAAAATCAAAAAAACAACACTAACGCCAACAACGACACAAGCAAAGTCAAAGTCTTTGGTTATTGTTGTTATGTTGTACACAAAACCAAATATCAGCAACAATACAAACAAAGCATCAATAACACAAGCAACCCGCGCACTTCCCTTCTCAACAGACGCTCGCTCGGTCTTCGGCCAAATGTTCGTACGCTCTTGGTAAAAGCACACATCAGTAAAGCATTTTTTACCTCTCTCTTACTCATCCATAAACATTCATTCTCTACGCTGCATTGTCTTGTGCGTCTCCTCACTACGTCTCTGAAGCATCATCACATTTTTATTTCTGTAACATTTCAGATTCATATTTTTTGGATTTATTCCCTTTCGCTAAAGAAGTTTTACTTCAAAAATTAGAAATTGAAGCACTCACAAAAAAATTTTTGCACACGTGCGCTGGAAGATAAAAATTAAAGTAGAGTAAGAAAGAAAAGAGGAAAGAAGTCAAAAATAACAATTGATAACTACTGATTAGAAACACTGGCGTCCGCACTTAAATGGAGATAGTCGATGACTGTGATCTCTTATAAAAAAAAAGATATCAGACAAATTATCTGGTAAAAGGTATAACAATTTAGTTATTTTGAGAGAGATTGGAGAAAAGGTTATATTGTACGATGTAATTTGCAAATACTGGTTAGTGTGCAGATTTATTTTTTCAATTTGGAACTTCTGTTTCTTGAGGTTATGAATGATAATTTGAAATATGATGTTATGGTAGGTCGTGAAATTTTGAATCTTGGATTTGGCGTTACATTGGATGGTGATATAATTGACAATTTTGAAAACTAAAGTAATAAATACTGGTTCTGATGAGACTAATGTGAGCAATATATTGCATAACTGTTTGATAACGGCACCCTGAGTTTAATGATAAGGGTAGGCTTAAATTAATATTTGTTTAGTATTCAGATAGATTTATAGATGGAATTACCAATGGTCGCGTCACAACAGGTGAACTAGAAATTCGTTTGATAGATAACGATAAAACGGTTCAGAGGTGGCCATATCGGCTTAGTGCAGATGAAAAGGATTAAGTCAGGAATAAGATTCAGGAAATGATACTGGCAAATATTATACGTCCGAGAGCTACCCCCATTCGCCAGTCTGATATTGATAGCAAAAAATAAAGGTGGCAGTGATCGTCGACCTTGGGAAACTGAATACAAATACGGTTGCTGATAAATATTCGCTTCCATTAATATCGTTTCAGATTAATAGACTGTGTGATGGAAGATATTTTTCCAGTCTAGATATGGCCAGTGGGTTTTATCAAATTCCGAATCATTCCGATTAGATAGAATGAACTGATTTTGTTACACCTGTGTGTCAGTACGAGTTTCTAGCCATGCCATTTGGGCTGACAAATGTTTCTTCAATTTATCAACGGACAAGAAGATGTCCTGATTGTTGCAAGGGTAAGGAAGAAGCTTTTGAAAGATTGGCAACTGTACTGGAAGCCTTATCAAAAGCAGGATTTTCATTTACTAGAAAATCAACACCGGTTAGTTTATTTTACAATGAGGTTGTTTTTATTGATTTTAACTAGATTTTAATTTATTATTTATACCACGAGATTTGTTCTATTAATTTTAATTTCGAGACGAAAATTATCAGCGTGGAATTTGCTTGATTGCGTGATGACGACTAATAACAGCAACGCAGTTGTTTAGCGAGAAATTATCAAATTATTCAATTGAGGGATAAGGAGACCTCGCCTCTGTTCCATCTTTTGCTTCCCTCAACTTGAACTGTGGACCAAACACACTTTCATATATCATTGCCAAACAAAATAAAGCCAGATACATCGCTCTCATCAGGAGACGTCATGCACATACCATTTGCTGAATTAGATATTATGTTTTAGAATCGTTTTACATATACAGCAAACAAGTTGCAATGCTTATAGCAAACAGAACATTGTAGTCTACTTTAAAATGGCTTACGACAAGCCAACAAAATAAAATTTGTCGTTCGAAGAACAGTAAACTGTTTTCATCAGAGTTGAGGCGATCCAGAATTCAAGACCACTTGCTCTGATAACCGATGTTCCAAACGGCTTTGAAGAAATATCACTAGGACATATTATGCTAATTGGATCCACATTCATAGACAGCACGGCATTACTCATTAAGAGAACGTGTCTGCCAAATATTGAATCTTGGTACTAGTGACGTCATCAATCGCTGCCAATGATGGCAAGATAATAAGTCTAGTACACAAGCGTGCACCACTTCCAATTGATGACAAACTACCCCGATTCCTTTTGAAGTGTAATCTTTCAAGGTGATGAGGATTTTAAAGGAGAGCAATTCACGTTTTATCACTTCACATGTTATCAAACCAAAACAAAACAAATTGGTAGTAAAATATGACACTGATTCATCGGTGGATTGCATTCAATGAGTAAACTAAAACACAAAATACTTATAAATTATTTTCGTCAACAACACCAATGTACTTACTTTCTTCTTTATTTACGTTTATACACCAGTTGGCGTAACACCTTTCAACATGTATAACAGATTGCTAGACAAGATTGAAGTTGAATGAATGAGTTGGGCAACGACATCTTCTACCCTTTCAGTTATTGGAAAACTCTGATGTTGATAACTTTTGCCATTGATGGTTGCTTCAGCAAAAGGTTATATGTTTGATGCAGTTTGATTCAATTTCTTTTCAGTTTGTTTTCAATTCGTAGAGTGATTTTTCATAAGAGAATTCTCTTAGTTACATGTTTGTATTTCAGTGACATTATTCTTAATAACTAGTCGTTTAACCAAATTAAAGAGACGGTAATTGAGGAAACTTTATGACGTCATGAAAGAAACAATACTTGTTTCGACACATTAAAAAATTGAAAAATCGAACATTTGCAAATTAGCATTAGTCCACTAAAGTATGTAACCTATAAAGATATACAGTTGGTATTCTTAAGTTGAGCTTTGTGGTTCTAAAAGTTTTGGTTGACTCTTATCATCGTATTTATTAAAAAGAAAAAAAATGTATAATAGTTTAAAATTAGACTGTAAATTTATTTACTTAATTAAAAACAAGCGAAATTTAAAATTAATTTTGTTCTAGTAGCAGTTTGTTTCAAATTCGCGAAGGCATCGAAGTATGATGATGTTAAGCGTAGAGGGCGAGAGAACGTGATAGAATTTATTATAAAGAGTGCATAAAACTCGGAAAGAATGACGTAGGGCATTGATAGTTGTGCATGTGCCTACGGGTAAGGGAACGAAATTTCTAGTTGAACATTTTGATGTTGAACAGAAAGGTTTATAGATGGCAAAATTAGTTTTTCGTGATTGAATTTGAAAGTGAAGTCTGACTAGTATAAGGCACTCTAGCAGATGATCGATGTTTTTTCCGTCGAGGTTTAAATTCACTGACAACAGTATATTCAAGCCAAAATTTTGCATCACAATTAGTAGCAAAAATATTGTCGGGAACACTTATTTTGAAAGACGCAACGTCACGAGGGTTCAAGAAATTAAATTTCTGAATATTCGCCCCAACATATATTTTGGCTGCAATATAAGAAACAACATTTTTGCAGGTTGCAACTTAACAAGACGTGCATGCGGAACTTTTATCCGCCTGCGTTTTGGACATTTTCAGATCATGAAACGACAGCTCCTCAAAGGATCAGTGACAACAATGCAATATTTGAGTTCACCTCACCGCACACCATCTCCTGGATTCCTGCCAACACTTGGATAGCAGTGGGTAAATGGAGTAGGAGAGATATTTTTAAACAGAGCTAAGTTCACTACATTGCAGGCTCGTTCAATGTTTTTACAACGTGTATTAATCTGGTTGCAACCCTATCGGGGGCTCCAAGAATTAAAGTCGCCCTCTTAACTACCTTACAAATCATAAGTTGTAAAGATTTGGCTGGGGGATATAGATGCAATAGTTGTTTTCTTACATAAAAGTTTTAAGTCATCAGCGTACATGGCCACACGAGTACATGAAATAGAGACAGGAAGATCATTGATAAAAAAGTTAAAAAGAAGTGGTCCTAGAAGACTACCTTGAGGAACTCCGAAAGTAACATAGACAGTTTCCAATAAGGAGTATTGTTTCTTGGGAACGATTCATCAAGTAGGATTTGATCTAATTAAGAAAATGTAGTGGAAAGCCCATAATATTCAGTTTATACAAAAGAAGATCATGGTTTACTGAGTCGAAGGCTTTAGAAAAATTAGTATAAATAACATCACTTTGAAACCTATTCATGAAACCACGATTAACTAGTGAAGTAAATTCAAGGAGATTAGTGGTTGCGGACCTACTTTTTACAAATCCATGCTGTGATGGAGAAATAACAGCCTTACAGAAATGTTGTATACTCAACATAAGGACTTGTTCAAGCAACTTGGGAATAGCTGAAAATTTAGATATACCCCTGTAGTTTGAGTTATTCGATTTATTACCTTTCTTGTGTAGAAGAATAATGAAAGATTCCTTCCAAATAGGCGGAAATGACGCTACCTGTAGCGATAGGTTGAAAAGTCTCAATAATGGTTTACTCAGGGAACCTGCACACCGTATTATTATACAACTAGGGACGTTACCTGGACCAGGAATAAGAAAACTGCAGTGATCTAAGATTATGTAGAAGGTTCACGTCAACTTTTATAGGCATTCTAAACTTATTAATTGGATGAACATGATAAGGTTACGAAGTACACGAAAATCTCGATGAAGCAAAGGTCTATTGGTGTTTCCAATAAATAAATTTTCAAATAAGTCAGATTTTCCAGGTCTTCAGTAGCATGCAAATCATTTAAGAAAAATCAATTAGGAAATAATGCGCATTTGCGTATAGCACTAAAACAGTTATAAAATTTTCTAGGATTACTTGAAAATTCTGCATCAACGACTATTGAAGGAGACAAACGTAGATCGTGCAACATGGAATCTTTCAAAATCAAGAGAAGACCCAGATGTATTAAATTTTTCATAGAGTCTAGACTTTGTGTTTTTAGCGTTGGAAAGCTCACGAGTAAATCACGGTGGTTTATAAGATACTTTCTCCGCCTTTAAAAGAGGAACACATTCAACAAAGACAGAGTTATAGAAATGAAAGTATTGCAACCATCAACTTCAACGACAAAGTTATAGCGTTGGCAACGTTTAATCCATACGCTTCTGTGATCAGCTGATGATGCTACGTGGTGTAAATCGGCTGAGATGATTTTAGCAGATCATCCTATGGCACTCAGCATGTGCTTATTGGTAAGTGCTTCATAGTCATTCTCTGAGATTTGTTATGCCGGGATGACTTGGCAACAATTCAAGGAATTATTTGTGCAACAATATGAAGGTGTAGAGATGCCAGCCGTTAGCTTGTTGAAAATTTTAAATGGACGACCAAACCAAAACGAGTGTTTATCAGTATATGCGAGTCGGAAGTTATGTACAATACGACTCTGTTCTTAAAGTAGCTATTATAAAATTCATTCACCTTGCTCTAATCTATTTTCGAATATTATATTTTAAAATAGATAATAACAACTTAATCCGTTATTAATTAAGTAAATAAGAACAACGTTTTTTTGTGAAATGTACAATATCAAGTAGGAAGTATAATGTAAGATTAGAATTTTAGCATAAGTAAGTCCAAAAACCGTTCTTGAATAAAGAATTTGGAATTGCTCTGAAGAGTTCATTTTTTCAATTACTTATTTGGAACATAACGCGGATGATGACGTCACTACTAACGCAATGGAAAACAATGAGCAACGAAGAAATAGCGGTTTCTGTTGTGTTAGTACATGCATCGCAAGTTGAAACTAGACTGCACCGTCTCTTTTTTAAACAACGAAAATAAAGACTGTAAATTAGTTACAACAACAATTGCAGCCGTATGATTTTGTTAGGCGAACTGCAAATTGAGATGTAGACTACACGATGAGTCCGGAGAAAAAGAGAATGAGGAGAACCAATTAAATGTCAATACTGTGGTAATATAGTACACAAATTAAAGAAAAAAAAAAAGGAAATCAGAATCTCATCTATATATACCGAAAATAAATTAAACTCATGGCAAACTTGTGGTTAAACAAGTGAGATCAAAAGTGACGTGTTATAAGTATGTCAATCTTGGTCATACAGCCTCTATCTGTACTAATGGATCAATTTAATCAAACAGTGGCAACATGAAAGAGAAGCGTGTGGACGTGAGTGCAATGTTGGAGCCCAAAGGGGTAAGGTGCGAGGTCTATCCATTCTTCTTTGACTCGGGTATCTAGTGTTGCAAATATTTAAGGGTGGGGTAGTTTTTAAATTTGGGATGGGGCTTGAGAACCAACAAAGGAGACCCTTAAGCTTTCCAAATGTTGACAACAGTCCGGGACATGATTTGCGGTGAGATCGGCCCCGCAAAGAGGGCATGGAGGGCGAACTGATCCTTTGAGTTGTTGTTGAGCGTGTCCAATGCGGAGACGCATAAAAACTCCGCATACCCTTCTAGTTAACCTGGTTGGTAGGTCGATTTTGCAGAAAGTTGGGTTAATGGTAGAGTACCGGCGGAGGAACTGTTCCCATCCCGTCAACTTCTTCATATGAAGATGACGAGTTACCAGATTTTTTAAGTCTTTGGAGCTGGTTGGAGTGAAGAAGGAGGATGGGCAGAACTGACGTGCCGGGCAGCCGTGTCGGCGAATTAATTTCCGCGTATAACTTGGTGACTGAGAACAGATAACAAATTTCCCGTTTTGTTTCATTGCAAATTGGGACTGCCAATTGGCAGTCCTTTAATAAAGCAAAGGCTTCGGCGGTGAAGATCGAATTATATGATGGGGCCCCCAACTATGATCTGATCATTCCCAAATTGTCGACAACAGCGAATGCAGTAGAGTTTTGTATTTTTGAGCCATCCGTGTAGAGCCAGTTGATATCTTATCTTTGAGGGCTAGGATACGCGCCAGGTATTCGATGTTGGTGGTATCGTTTTTTGCTGCTACATGCAGACTAATATTGATGCTTGGCTGATCACGAGTCCAATCTGGTGTGGAAAGTAGGAAAGTTTTGGTAGTGGCAAATCTAGATTCATACTATACGTGACGTATAGAAACATCAATATTTTTATATCTGGATAAGATAGAGTTTATCTGCTCAAACGCTAATGCGAATAAAACTACAGAGAGTGGAGAGCCTTGACGAACAGTTTGTGAGTGTTAGAGGAGATGTTGTTGACTCTAACCATGAAGGTACGATTGGTCATAAAAGCCTTTATAAGGTTATAAAGTCCTGGACCAATGCCCAGAGTTGACCACTGCATGTAGCGATCAAAGGCCCTTCCGAAATCAGTCGCCATAATGGAGACATGATTCTTTGTCGAAAGGGCGTCCGACACGAAGTGTTGTATACGCCATAAAGAGTCCATTGTACTATGGCGCCGTTTAAACGCTACATGATTATGAGTAATTAAATTATTTCTAGAGATGAACCAAATTAGCCTACGAGCAAGAGAGAAATAGGCCAGAAATTATTAATTTCTAGAGGTGCTTTATTAGGTTTAGAAATAGGAAGAACAATGGCAGATCTCCATGTGTGTGGATCAGATCATGTATCAAGCAGGGTATTAAATATGCTTAAAATTTTTTCTTTAAAGTAATGGGTAGGTATTTTAGCATGGAATAAGATATGCTGTCGGAATCAGCGGTCTTCCCTTTTGCTGAAAGAATTGAAGCTTCGATTTCAAGCATTATGAAATTAACTTCTAAGTGTCTGGCCGAAGCAGATAGGCAGTTGGGAGAATAGGAATCAGACTGATATGAATGTTTATGCTGAATATATGTGAGTGAGAAATTTCCGTCTGCAGAATACTGTGACCAGGTTTGGGCAAAAGCTTCGGCTTTAAAAAAAGAAGCTTTTCAGAAAACCGCCCTCGGGTTTAATACATTTAACTGGAGTTGGGGGTTTTGCAAGTCCTTTAATGTCGCACCAAACTTTTCTGTGGTGGAAAGGGGAGAAATATGAGAGGTAAAATTCTCACAGAATTCTCTTGGCCAAAAGCACTGCTTTTTTAAATACTGCTTTTGATTTTGTAAGCTATGATGTTGAATGCGGATAAATGCCGTTTTTAACATTGGATAAGGGATTGTTTATTCTCTCTTTTTCTGGAGCATTGCTCCACCAAGGAACTTTAGCTTTATCAGGTACACATTTGGTTTGAGGAATATTGCAATTGGCAGCAGATCTATAACATTTTGTTCGTTGAGCAACTTGGTGGTTTACACACCAATTCTCAGTGAAGTTGATGCATTTGGTTTGAAAAGTCTTCAAGTTGGCAAGATTGGTTTTATATGTAGGTAGGGATAGAGTTTATTGGGATCGAAATTCGTAGCATACTTAATAGAAATTTGGTAGTGTTCGCTGCCATAAAGGTCATTAAAATGGACCAGATACATTTGTGGGCAATTATTGGGGATACTAAGGTGATATCTATATGGATGAATGTTTTGAGGAAGGAGAAGTGAGTAGGGGAGCCGTTGTTTAGGAGATTCAAGTTGGTTGCACTAATCGCTTGCTCAATAAATTTACCAGGAGATTTTAATAGTTTGGAAACCCATAAGGGATTCCAATAATTAAAGTCACCTAATACAATCATCGTCTCTCTAACTTACTGGAAAATACTTAATAAATCATTAGCAGTAAAACTTTGATTGGGTGGGATGTAAGTATTTATGAAGCATCAACAACACAAGCAACCCGCGCACTTCCCTTCTCAACAGACGCTCGCTCGGTCTTCGGCCACTTGTTCGTACGCTCTTCGTAAAAGCACACATCAGTAAAACATTTTGTATCTCTCTTTTACTGACCCATAAACATTTATTCTCTACGCTGCATTGTCTTGTGCGTCTCCTCACTACGTCTCTGAAGCATCATCACATTTTTATTTCTGTAACATTTCAGTTTCATATTTTTTGGATTTACTCCCTTTCGCTAAAGAAGTTTTACTTCAAAAATTATAAATTGAAGCACTCACAAAAAAATTTTTGCACACGTGCGCGGTTAATAAAAATTAAAGTAGAGTAAGAAAGAAAAGAAGAAAGAAGTCAAAAATAACAATTGATAACTACTGATTAGAAGCACTGGCGTCCGCACTCAAATGGAGATAGTCGATGAATGTGATCTCTTATAAAAAAGGTATAACAATTTAGTTATTTTGAAAGAGATTGGAGAAAAGGCTATATTATACGATGTAATTTGCAAATACTGGTTAGTGTGCAGATTTATTTTTTCAATTTGGAACTTCTGTTTATGAATGATAATTTGAAATATGATGTTATGGTAGGTCGCGAAATTTTGAATCTTGGATTTGGCGTTACATTGGATGGTGATATAATTGACAATTTTGAAAACTAAAGTAATAAATACTGATTCTGATGAGACTAATGTGAGCAATATATTGCATAACTGTTTGATAACGGCACCCTGAGTTTAATGATAAGGGTAGGCTTAAATTAATATTTGTTTAGTATTCAGATAGATTTATAGATGAAATTACCAATGGTCGCGTCACAACAGGTGAACTAGAAATTCGTTTGATAGATAACGATAAAACGGTTCAGAGGTGGCCATATCGGCTTAGTGTAGATGAAAAGGATTAAGTCAGGAATAAGATTCAGGAAATGATACTGGCAAATATTATACGTCCGAGTAGTATAGCAAAAAAATAAAGGTGGCAGTGATCGGTGACCTTGGGAAACTGAATACAAATACGGTTACTGATAAATATCCGCTTCCATTAATATCATTTCAGATTAATAGACTGTGTGATGGAAGATATTTTTCCAGTCTAGATATGGCCAGTGGGTTTTATCAAATTCCGAATCATGCCGATTAGATAGAATGAAATGATTTTGTTACACCTGTGTGTCAGTACGAGTTTCTAGCCATGCCATTTGGGCTGACAAATGTTACACTTATGCAATTGTTTAAATAGATGATGTCCTGATTGTTGTAAGGGTAAGGAAGAAGCCTTTGAAAGATTGGCAACTGCACTGGAAGCCTTATCAAAAGCAGGATTTTCATTTACTAGAAAATCAACAACAAGACCTCGCCTCTGTTCCATCTTTTGCTTCCCTCAACTTGAACTGTGGACCAAACACACTTTCATATATCATTGCCAAACAAAATAAAGCCAGATACATCGCTCTCATCAGGAGACGTCATGCACAGACCATTTGCTGAATTAGATATTATGTTTTAGAATCGTTTTACATATACAGCAAACAAGTTGCAATGCTTACAGCAAACAGAATATTGTAGTCTACTTTAAAATGGCTTACGACAAGCCAACAAAATAAAATTTGTCGTTCGAAGAACAGTAAACTGTTTTCATCAGAGTTGAGGCGATCCAGAATTCAAGACCACTTGCTCTGATAACCGATGTTCCAAACGGCTTTGAAGAAATATCACTAGGACATATTATGCTAATTGGATCCTCATTCATAGACAGCTCGGCATTACTCATTAAGAGAACGTGTCTGCCAAATATTGAATCTTGGTACTAGTGACGTCATCAATCGCTGCCAATGATGGCAAGATTATAAGAAGTCTAGTACACAAGCGTGCACCACTTCCAATTGATGACAAACTACCCCGATTCCTTTTGAAGTGTAATCTTTCAAGGTGATGAGGATTTTAAAGGAGAGCAATTCACGTTTTATCACTTCACATGTTATCAAACCAAAACAAAACAAATTGGTAGTAAAATATGACAGTGATTCATCGGTGGATTGCATTCAATGAGTAAACTAAAACACAAAATACTTATAAATATATTTTCGTCAACAACACCAATGTACTTACTTTCTTCTTTATTTACTTTTATACACCAGTTGGCGTAACACCTTTTAACATGTATAACAGATTGCTAGACAAGATTAAAGTTGAATGAGTTGGGCAACGACATCTTCTACCCTTTCAGTTATTGGAAAACTCTGATGTTGATAACTTTTGCCATTGATGGTTGCTTCAGCAAAAGGTTATATGTTTGATGCAGTTTGATTCAATTTCTTTTCAGTTTGTTTTCAATTTGTAGAGTGATTTTTCATAAGAGAATTCTCTTAGTTACATGTTTGTATTTCAGTGACATTATTCTTAATAGCTAGTCGTCTAACCAAATTAAAGAGACGGTAATTGAGGAAACTTTATGACGTCATGAAAGAAACAATACTTGTTTCGACACATTAAAAAATTGAAAAATCGAACATTTGCAAATTAGCATTAGTCCACTAAAGTATGTAACCTATAAAGATATACAGTTGGTATTCTTAAGTTGAGCTTTGTGGTTCTAAAAGTTTTGGTTGACTCTTATCATCGTATTTATTAAAAAGAAAAAAAATGTATAATAGTTTAAAATTAGACTGTAAATTTATTTACTTAATTAAAAACAAGCGAAATTTAAAATTAATTTTGTTCTAGTAGCAGTTTGTTTCAAATTCGCGAAGGCATCGAAGTATGATGATGTTAAGCGTAGAGGGCGAGAGAACGTGATAGAATTTATTATAAAGAGTGCATAAAACTCGGAAAGAATGACGTAGGGCATTGATAGTTGTGCATGTGCCTACGGGTAAGGGAACGAAATTTCTAGTTGAACATTTTGATGTTGAACAGAAAGGTTTATAGATGGCAAAATTAGTTTTTCGTGATTGAATTTGAAAGTGAAGTCTGACTAGTATAAGGCACTCTAGCAGATGACAGATGTTTTTTCCGTCGAGGTTTAAATTCACTGACAATAGTATGTTCAAGGCAAAATTTTGCATCACAATTAGTAGCAAAAATATTGTCGGGAACACTTATTTAGAAAGACGCAACGTCACGAGGGTTCAAGAAATTAAATTTCTGAATATTCGCCCCAACATATATTTTGACTGCAATATAAGAAACAACATTTTTGCAGGTTGCAACTTAACAAGACGTGCATGCGGAACTTTTATCCGCCTGCGTTTTGGACATTTTCAGATCATGAAACGACAGCTCCTCAAAGGATCAGTGACAACAATGCAATATTTGAGTTCACCTCACCGCACACCATCTCCTGGATTCCTGCCAACACTTGGATAGCAGTGGGTAAATGGAGTAGGAGAGATATTTTTAAACAGAGCTAAGTTCACTGCATTGTAGGCTCGTTCAATGTTTTTACAACGTGTATTAATCTGGTTGCAACCCTATCGGGGGCTCCAAGAATTAAAGTCGCCCTCTTAACTACCTTACAAATCATAAGTTGTAAAGATTTGGCTGGGGGATATAGATGCAATAGTTGTTTTCTTACATAAAAGTTTTAAGTCATCAGCGTACATGGCCACACGAGTACATGAAATAGAGACAGGAAGATCATTGATAAAAAAGTTAAAAAGAAGTGGTCCTAGAAGACTACCTTGAGGAACTCCGAAAGTAACATAGACAGTTTCCAATAAGGAGTATTGTTTCTTGGGAACGATTCATCAAGTAGGATTTGATCTAATTAAGAAAATGTAGTGGAAAGCCCATAATATTCAGTTTATACAAAAGAAGATCATGGTTTACTGAGTCGAAGGCTTTAGAAAAATTAGTATAAATAACATCACTTTGAAACCTATTCATGAAACCACGATTAACTAGTGAAGTAAATTCAAGGAGATTAGTGGTTGCGGACCTACTTTTTACAAATCCATGCTGTGATGGAGAAATAACAGCCTTACAGAAATGTTGTATACTCAACATAAGGACTTGTTCAAGCAACTTGGGAATAGCTGAAAATTTAGATATACCCCTGTAGTTTGAGTTATTCGATTTATTACCTTTCTTGTGTAGAAGAATAATGAAAGATTCCTTCCAAATAGGCGGAAATGACGCTACCTGTAGCGATAGGTTGAAAAGTCTCAATAATGGTTTACTCAGGGAACCTGCACACCGTATTATTATACAACTAGGGACGTTACCTGGACCAGGAATAAGAAAACTGCAGTGATCTAAGATTATGTAGAAGGTTCACGTCAACTTTTATAGGCATTCTAAACTTATTAATTGGATGAACATGATAAGGTTACGAAGTACACGAAAATCTCGATGAAGCAAAGGTCTATTGGTGTTTCCAATAAATAAATTTTCAAATAAGTCAGATTTTCCAGGTCTTCAGTAGCATGCAAATCATTTAAGAAAAATCAATTAGGAAATAATGCGCATTTGCGTATAGCACTAAAACAGTTATAAAATTTTCTAGGATTACTTGAAAATTCTGTATCAACGACTATTGAAGGAGATAAACGTAGATCGTGCAACATGGAATATTTCAAAATCAAGAGAAGACCCAGATGTTTTAAATTTTTCATTGAGTCTAGACTTTGTGTTTTTAGCGTTGGAAAGCTCACGAGTAAATCACGGTGGTTTATAAGATACTTTCTCCGCCTTTAAAAGAGGAACACATTCAACAAAGACAGAGTTATAGAAATGAAAGTATTGCAACCATCAACTTCAACGACAAAGTTATAGCGTTGGCAACGTTTAATCCATACGCTTCTGTGATCAGCTGATGATGCTACGTGGTGTAAATCGGCTGAGATGATTTTAGCAGATCATCCTATGGCACTCAGCATGTTCTTATTGGTAAGTGCTTCATAGTCATTAGGAATTATTTGTGCAACAATATGAAAGGTGTAGAGATGCCAGCCGTTAGCTTGTTGAAAATTTTAAATGGACGACCAAACCAAAACGAGTGTTTATCAGTATATGCGAGTCGGAAGTTATGTACAATCCGACTCTGTTCTTAAAGTAGCTATTATAAAATTCATTCACCTTGCTCTAATCTATTTTCGAATATTATATTTTAAAATAGATAATAACAACTTAATCCGTTATTAATTAAGTAAATAAGAACAACGTTTTTTTGTGAAATGTACAATATCAAGTAGGAAGTATAATGTAAGATTAGAATTTTAGCATAAGTAAGTCCAAAAACCGTTCTTGAATAAAGAATTTGGAATTGCTCTGAAGAGTTCATTTTTTCAATTACTTATTTGGAACATAACGCGGATGATGACGTCACTACTAACGCAATGGAAAACAATGAGCAACGAAGAAATAGCGGTTTCTGTTGTGTTAGTACATGCATCGCAAGTTGAAACTAGACTGCACCTCTTTTTTAAACAACGAAAATAAAGACTGTAAATTAGTTACAACAACAATTGCAACCGTATGATTTTGTTAGGCGAACTGCAAATTGAGATGTAGACTACACGATGAGTCCGGAGAAAAAGAGAATGAGGAGAACCAATTAAATGTCAATACTGTGGTAATATAGTACACAAATTAAAGAAAAAAAAAAAGGAAATCAGAATCTCATCTATATATACCGAAAATAAATTAAACTCATGGCAAACTTGTGGTTAAACAAGTGAGATCAAAAGTGACGTGTTATAAGTATGTCAATCTTGGTCATACAGCCTCTATCTGTACTAATGGATCAATTTAATCAAACAGTGGCAACATGAAAGAGAAGCGTGTGGACGTGAGTGCAATGTTGGAGCCCAAAGGGGTAAGGTGCGAGGTCTATCCATTCTTCTTTGACTCGGGTATCTAGTGTTGCAAATATTTAAGGGTGGGGTAGTTTTTAAATTTGGGATGGGGCTTGAGAACCAACAAAGGAGACCCTTAAGCTTTCCAAATGTTGACAACAGTCCGGGACATGATTTGCGGTGAGATCGGCCCCGCAAAGAGGGCATGGAGGGCGAACTGATCCTTTGAGTTGTTGTTGAGCGTGTCCAATGCGGAGACGCATAAAAACTCCGCATACCCTTCTAGTTAACCTGGTTGGTAGGTCGATTTTGCAGAAAGTTGGGTTAATGGTAGAGTACCGGTGGAGGAACTGTTCCCATCCCGTCAACTTCTTCATATGAAGATGACGAGTTACCAGATTTTTTAAGTCTTTGGAGCTGGTTGGAGTGAAGAAGGAGGATGGGCAGAACTGACGTGCCGGGCAGCCGTGTCGGCGAATTAATTTCCGCGTATAACTTGGTGACTGAGAACAGATAACAAATTTCCCGTTTTGTTTCATTGCAAATTGGGACTGCCAATTGGCAGTCCTTTAATAAAGCAAAGGCTTCGGCGGTGAAGATCGAATTATATGATGGGGCCCCCAACTATGATCTGATCATTCCCAAATTGTCGACAACAGCGAATGCAGTAGAGTTTTGTATTTTTGAGCCATCCGTGTAGAGCCAGTTGATATTCTTATCTTTGAGGGCTAGGATACGCGCCAGGTATTCGATGTTGGTGGTGTCGTTTTTTGCTGCTACATGCAGACTAATATTGATGCTTGGCTGATCACGAGTCCAATCTGGTGTGGAAAGTAGGAAAGTTTTGGTAGTGGCAAATCTAGATTCATACTATACGTGACGTATAGAAACATCAATATTTTTATATCTGGATAAGATAGAGTTTATCTGCTCAAACGCTAATGCGAATAAAACTACAGAGAGTGGAGAGCCTTGACGAACAGTTTGTGAGTGTTAGAGGAGATGTTGTTGACTCTAACCATGAAGGTACGATTGGTCATAAAAGCCTTTATAAGGTTATAAAGTCCTGGACCAATGCCCAGAGTTGACCACTGCATGTAGCGATCAAAGGCCCTTCCGAAATCAGTCGCCATAATGGAGACATGATTCTTTGTCGAAAGGGCGTCCGACACGAAGTGTTGTATACGCCATAAAGCGTCCATTGTACTATGGCGCCGTTTAAACGCTACATGATTATGAGAAATTAAATTATTTCTAGAGATGAACCAAATTAACCTACGAGCAAGAGAGAAATAGGTCAGAAATTATTAATTTCTAGAGGTGCTTTATTAGGTTTAGAAATAGGAAGAACAATGGCAGATCTCCATGTGTGTGGATAAGATCATGTATCAAGCACGGTATTAAATATGCTTGAAGTTTTTTCTTTAATGTAATGGGTAGGTATTTTAGCATGGGATAAGATATGCTGTCGGAATCAGCGGTCTTCCCTTTTGCTGAAAGAATTGAAGCTTCGATTTCAAGCATTATGAAATTAACTTCTAAGTGTCTGGCCGAAGCAGATAGGCAGTTGGGAGAATAGGAATCAGACTGATATGAGTGTTTATGCTGAATATATGTGAGTGATAAATTTCCGTCTGCAGAATACTGTGACCAGGTTTGGGCAAAAGCTTCGGCTTTAAAAAAAGAAGCTTTTCAGAATACCGCCCTCGGGCTTAATACATTTAACTGGAGTTGGGGGTTTTGCAAGTCCTTTAATGTCGCACCAAACTTTTCTGTGGTGGAAAGGGGAGAAATATGAGAGGTAAAATTCTCACAGAATTCTCTTGGCCAAAAGCACTGCTTTTTTAAATACTGCTTTTGATTTTGTAAGCTATGATGTTGAATGCGGATAAATGCCGTTTTTAACATTGGATAAGGGATTGTTTATTCTCTCTTTTTCTGGAGCATTGCTCCACCAAGGAACTTTAGCTTTATCAGGTACACATTTGGTTTGAGGAATATTGCAATTGGCAGCAGATCTATAACATTTTGTTCGTTGAGCAACTTGGTGGTTTACACACCAATTCTCAGTGAAGTTGATGCATTTGTTTTGAAAAGTCTTCAAGTTGGCAAGATTGGTTTTATATTTAGGTAGGGATAGAGTTTTGTTGGGATCGAAATTCGTAGCATACTTAATAGAAATTTGGTAGTGTTCGCTGCCATAAAGGTCATTAAAATGGACCAGATACATTTGTGGGCAATTATTGGGGATACTAAGGTGATATCTATATGGATGAATGTTTTGAGGAAGGAGAAGTGAGTAGGGGAGCCGTTGTTTAGGAGATTCAAGTTGGTTGCACTAATAGCTTGCTCAATAAATTTACCAGGAGATTTTAATAGTTTGGAAACCCATAAGGGATTCCAATAATTAAAGTCACCTAATACAATCATTGTCTCTCTAACTTACTGGAAAATACTTAATAAATCATTAGCAGTAAAACTTTGGGTGGGATGTAAGTATTTATGAAGCATCAACAACACAAGCAACCCGCGCACTTCCCTTCTCAACAGACGCACGCTCGGTCTTCGGCCACTTGTTCGTACGCTCTTCGTAAAAGCACACATTAGTAAAACATTTTGTATCTCTCTTTTACTGACCCATAAACATTTATTCTCTACGCTGCATTGTCTTGTGCGTCTCCTCACTACGTCTCTGAAGCATCATCACATTTTTATTTCTGTAACATTTCAGTTTAATATTTTTTGGATTTACTCCCTTTCGCTAAAGAAGTTTTACTTCAAAAATTATAAATTGAAGCACTCACAAAAAAATTTTTGCACACGTGCGCGGTTAATAAAAATTAAAGTAGAGTAAGAAAGAAAAGAAGAAAGAAGTCAAAAATAACAATTGATAACTACTGATTAGAAGCACTGGCGTCCGCACTCAAATGGAGATAGTCGATGAATGTGATCTCTTATAAAAAAGGTATAACAATTTAGTTATTTTGAAAGAGATTGGAGAAAAGGCTATATTATACGATGTAATTTGCAAATACTGGTTAGTGTGCAGATTTATTTTTTCAATTTGGAACTTCTGTTTATGAATGATAATTTGAAATATGATGTTATGGTAGGTCGCGAAATTTTGAATCTTGGATTTGGCGTTACATTGGATGGTGATATAATTGACAATTTTGAAAACTAAAGTAATAAATACTGATTCTGATGAGACTAATGTGAGCAATATATTGCATAACTGTTTGATAACGGCACCCTGAGTTTAATGATAAGGGTAGGCTTAAATTAATATTTGTTTAGTATTCAGATAGATTTATAGATGAAATTACCAATGGTCGCGTCACAACAGGTGAACTAGAAATTCGTTTGATAGATAACGATAAAACGGTTCAGAGGTGGCCATATCGGCTTAGTGCAGATGAAAAGGATTAAGTCAGGAATAAGATTCAGGAAATGATACTGGCAAATATTATACGTCCGAGTAGTACCCCCATTCGCCAGTCTGATGTTTATAGCAAAAAAATAAAGGTGGCAGTGATCGGTGACCTTGGGAAACTGAATACAAATACGGTTGCTGATAAATATCCGCTTCCATTAATATCATTTCAGATTAATAGACTGTGTGATGGAAGATATTTTTCCAGTCTAGATATGGCCAGTGGGTTTTATCAAATTCCGAATCATGCCGATTAGATAGAATGAAATGATTTTGTTACACCTGTGTGTCAGTACGAGTTTCTAGCCATGCCATTTGGGCTGACAAATGTTACACTTATGCAATTGTTTAAATAGATGATGTCCTGATTGTTGTAAGGGTAAGGAAGAAGCCTTTGAAAGATTGGCAACTGCACTGGAAGCCTTATCAAAAGCAGGATTTTCATTTACTAGAAAATCAACACCGGTTAGTTTATTTTACAACGAGGTTGTTTTTATTGATTTTAACTAGATTTTAATTTATTATTTATACCACGAGATTTGTTCTTTTAATTTTAATTTCGAGACGAAAATTATCAGCGTGGAATTTGCTTGATTGCGTGATGACAACTAATAACAGAAACGCAGTTGTTTAGCGAGAAATTATCAAATTATTCAATAGAGTGATAAGGAGACCTCGCCTCTGTTCCATCTTTTGCTTCCCTCAACTTGAACTGTGGACCAAACACACTTTCATATATCATTGCCAAACAAAATAAAGCCAGATACATCGCTCTCATCAGGAGACGTCATGCACATACCATTTGCTGAATTAGATATTATGTTTTAGAATCGTTTTACATATACAGCAAACAAGTTGCAATGCTTACAGCAAACAGAATATTGTAGTCTACTTTAAAATGGCTTACGACAAGCCAACAAAATAAAATTTGTCGTTCGATGTTCCAAACGGCTTTGAAGAAATATCACTAGGACATATTATGCTAATTGGATCCTCATTCATAGACAGCTCGGCATTACTCATTAAGAGAACGTGTCTGCCAAATATTGAATCTTGGTACTAGTGACGTCATCAATCGCTGCCAATGATGGCAAGATTATAAGAAGTCTAGTACACAAGCGTGCACCACTTCCAATTGATGACAAACTACCCCGATTCCTTTTGAAGTGTAATATTTCAAGGTGATGAGGATTTTAAAGGAGAGCAATTCACGTTTTATCACTTCACATGTTATCAAACCAAAACAAAACAAATTGGTAGTAAAATATGACAGTGATTCATCGGTGGATTGCATTCAATGAGTAAACTAAAACACAAAATACTTATAAATATATTTTCGTCAACAACACCAATGTACTTACTTTCTTCTTTATTTACTTTTATACACCAGTTGGCGTAACACCTTTTAACATGTATAACAGATTGCTAGACAAGATTAAAGTTGAATGAGTTGGGCAACGACATCTTCTACCCTTTCAGTTATTGGAAAACTCTGATGTTGATAACTTTTGCCATTGATGGTTGCTTCAGCAAAAGGTTATATGTTTGATGCAGTTTGATTCAATTTCTTTTCAGTTTGTTTACAATTTGTAGAGTGATTTTTCATAAGAGAATTCTCTTAGTTACATGTTTGTATTTCAGTGACATTATTCTTAATAACTAGTCGTTTAACCAAATCAAAGAGACGGTAATTGAGGAAACTTTATGACGTCATGAAAGAAACAATACTTGTTTCGACACATTAAAAAATTGAAAAATCGAACATTTGCAAATTAGCATTAGTCCACTAAAGTATGTAACCTATAAAGATATACAGTTGGTATTCTTAAGTTGAGCTTTGTGGTTCTAAAAGTTTTGGTTGACTCTTATCATCGTATTTATTAAAAAGAAAAAAAATGTATAATAGTTTAAAATTAGACTGTAAATTTATTTACTTAATTAAAAACAAGCGAAATTTAAAATTAATTTTGTTCTAGTAGCAGTTTGTTTCAAATTCGCGAAGGCATCGAAGTATGATGATGTTAAGCGTAGAGGGCGAGAGAACGTGATAGAATTTATTATAAAGAGTGCATAAAACTCGGAAAGAATGACGTAGGGCATTGATAGTTGTGCATGTGCCTACGGGTAAGGGAACGAAATTTCTAGTTGAACATTTTGATGTTGAACAGAAAGGTTTATAGATGGCAAAATTAGTTTTTCGTGATTGAATTTGAAAGTGAAGTCTGACTAGTATAAGGCACTCTAGCAGATGATCGATGTTTTTTCCGTTGAGGTTTAAATTCACTGACAATAGTATGTTCAAGGCAAAATTTTGCATCACAATTAGTAGCAAAAAAATTGTCGGGAACACTTATTTTGAAAGACGCAACGTCACGAGGGTTCAAGAAATTAAATTTCTGAATATTCGCCCCAACATATATTTTGACTGCAATATAAGAAACAACATTTTTGCAGGTTGCAACTTAACAAGACGTGCATGCGGAACTTTTATCCGCCTGCGTTTTGGACATTTTCAGATCATGAAACGACAGCTCCTCAAAGGATCAGTGACAACAATGCAATATTTGAGTTCACCTCACCGCACACCATCTCCTGGATTCCTGCCAACACTTGGATAGCAGTGGGTAAATGGAGTAGGAGAGATATTTTTAAACAGAGCTAAGTTCACTGCATTGTAGGCTCGTTCAATGTTTTTACAACGTGTATTAATCTGGTTGCAACCCTATCGGGGGCTCCAAGAATTAAAGTCGCCCTCTTAACTACCTTACAAATCATAAGTTGTAAAGATTTGGCTGGGGGATATAGATGCAATAGTTGTTTTCTTACATAAAAGTTTTAAGTCATCAGCGTACATGGCCACACGAGTACATGAAATAGAGACAGGAAGATCATTGATAAAAAAGTTAAAAAGAAGTGGTCCTAGAAGACTACCTTGAGGAACTCCGAAAGTAATATAGAAAGTTTCCAATAAGGAGTATTGTTTCTTGGGAACGATTCATCAAGTAGGATTTGATCTAATTAAGAAAATGTAGTGGAAAGCCCATAATATTCAGTTTATACAAAAGAAGATCATGGTTTACTGAGTCGAAGGCTTTAGAAAAATTAGTATAAATAACATCACTTTGAAACCTATTCATGAAACCACGATTAACTAGTGAAGTAAATTCAAGGAGATTAGTGGTTGCGGACCTACTTTTTACAAATTCATGCTGTGATGGAGAAATAACAGCCTTACAGAAATGTTGTATACTCAACATAAGGAATAGCTGAAAATTTAGATATACCCCTGTAGTTTGAGTTATTCGATTTATTACCTTTCTTGTGTAGAAGAATAATGAAAGATTCCTTCCAAATAGGCGGAAATGACGCTACCTGTAGCGATAGGTTGAAAAGTCTCAATAATGGTTTACTCAGGGAACCTGCACACCGCATTATTATACAACTAGGGACGTTACCTGGACCAGGAATAAGAAAACTTCAGTGATCTAAGATTATGTAGAAGGTTCACGTCAACTTTTATAGGCATTCTAAACTTATTAATTGGATGAACATGATAAGGTTACGAAGTACACGAAAATCTCGATGAAGCAAAGGTCTATTGGTGTTTCCAATAAATAAATTTTCAAATAAGTCAGATTTTCCAGGTCTTCAGTAGCATGCAAATCATTTAAGAAAAATCAATTAGGAAATAATGCGCATTTGCGTATAGCACTAAAACAGTTATAAAATTTTCTAGGATTACTTGAAAATTCTGTATCAACGACTATTGAAGGAGATAAACGTAGATCGTGCAACATGGAATCTTTCAAAATCAAGAGAAGACCCAGATGTATTAAATTTTTCATAGAGTGTCTAGACTTTGTGTTTTTAGCGTTGGAAAGCTAACGAGTAAATCACGGTGGTTTATAAGATACTTTCTCCGCCTTTAAAAGAGGAACACATTCAACAAAGACAGAGTTATAGAAATGAAAGTATTGCAACCATCAACTTCAACGACAAAGTTATAGCGTTGGCAACGTTTAATCCATACGCTTCTGTGATCAGCTGATGATGCTACGTGGTGTAAATCGGCTGAGATGATTTTAGCAGATCATCCTATGGCACTCAGCATGTGCTTATGGTAAGTGTTTCATAGTCATTCTCTGAGATTTTTTATGCCGGGATGACTTGGGCACAATTCAAGGAATTATTTGTGCAACAATATGAAGGTGTAGAGATGCCAGCCGTTAGCTTGTTGAAAATTTTAAATGGACGACCAAACCAAAACGAGTGTTTATCAGTATATGCGAGTCGGAAGTTATGTACAATCCGACTCTGTTCTTAAAGTAGCTATTTCGTTAACTTTTATAAAATTCATTCACCTTGCTCTAATCTATTTTCGAATATTATATTTTAAAATAGATAATAACAACTTAATCCGTTATTAATTAAGTAAATAAGAACAACGTTTTTTTGTGAAATGTACAATATCAAGTAGGAAGTATAATGTAAGATTAGAATTTTAGCATAAGTAAGTCCAAAAACCGTTCTTGAATAAAGAATTTGGAATTGCTCTGAAGAGTTCATTTTTTCAATTACTTATTTGGAACATAACGCGGATGATGACGTCACTACTAACGCAATGGAAAACAATGAGCAACGAAGAAATAGCGGTTTCTGTTGTGTTAGTACATGCATCGCAAGTTGAAACTAGACTGCACCTCTTTTTTAAACAACGAAAATAAAGACTGTAAATTAGTTACAACAACAATTGCAACCGTATGATTTTGTTAGGCGAACTGCAAATTGAGATGTAGACTACACGATGAGTCCGGAGAAAAAGAGAATGAGGAGAACCAATTAAATGTCAATACTGTGGTAATATAGTACACAAATTAAAGAAAAAAAAAAAGGAAATCAGAATCTCATCTATATATACCGAAAATAAATTAAACTCATGGCAAACTTGTGGTTAAACAAGTGAGATCAAAAGTGACGTGTTATAAGTATGTCAATCTTGGTCATACAGCCTCTATCTGTACTAATGGATCAATTTAATCAAACAGTGGCAACATGAAAGAGAAGCGTGTGGATGTGAGTGCAATGTTGGAGCCCAAAGGGGTAAGGTGCGAGGTCTATCCATTCTTCTTTGACTCGGGTATCTAGTGTTGCAAATATTTAAGGGTGGGGTAGTTTTTAAATTTGGGATGGGGCTTGAGAACCAACAAAGGAGACCCTTAAGCTTTCCAAATGTTGACAACAGTCCGGGACATGATTTGCGGTGAGATCGGCCCCGCAAAGAGGGCATGGAGGGCGAACTGATCCTTTGAGTTGTTGTTGATGCGACAGTTGAGCGTGTCCAATGCGGAGACGCATAAAAACTCCGCATACCCTTCTAGTTAACCTGGTTGGTAGGTCGATTTTGCAGAAAGTTGGGTTAATGGTAGAGTACCGGCGGAGGAACTGTTCCCATCCCGTCAACTTCTTCATATGAAAATGACGAGTTACCAGATTTTTTAAGTCTTTGGAGCTGGTTGGAGTGAAGAAGGAGGATGGGCAGAACTGACGTGCCGGCCAGCCGTGTCGGCGAATTAATTTCCGCGTATAACTTGGTGACTGAGAACAGATAACAAATTTCCCGTTTTGTTTCATTGCAAATTGGGACTGCCAATTGGCAGTCCTTTAATAAAGCAAAGGCTTCGGCGGTGAAGATCGAATTATATGATGGGGCCCCCAACTATGATCTGATCATTCCCAAATTGTCGACAACAGCGAATGCAGTAGAGTTTTGTATTTTTGAGCCATCCGTGTAGAGCCAGTTGATATTCTTATCTTTGAGGGCTAGGATACGCGCCAGGTATTCGATGTTGGTGGTATCGTTTTTTGCTGCTACATGCAGACTAATATTGATGCTTGGCTGATCACGAGTCCAATCTGGTGTGGAAAGTAGGAAAGTTTTGGTAGTGGCAAATCTAGATTCATACTATACGTGACGCAACTGATAGTAGAATCACATTTATTAAAGCCGCAGTGGGAAAAGTGGGTAAAGCGATGATCGATCTGTGAGGAGCTGTGTGATAAGGTGAATGAATTTTCCTTATATGGGTTTAGCACACCAACCAAAGATAGGAAGGTCATAATCAATTTTGGAGAGCATAAGGGTGCGTGTGATCTTGACGAGGGTGTTTATGTGGACATTGGAGTATTTGGAACTTAAAAATTTAATAAAGTTAAATCTCGATTCTAATTGCTTTCTTAAATTAATACAGTGCTGCTTAAGAAGTAGTCGAAAGTTATCTCAAGTATTTTTAAGTGTTCGACAACTTTAATGCACTTGTTGTTGAAGTTAAATCTGGAAAGTTACATCTGTGTTTCCGGCAAATGTGCAAAAGTTTATCGATGAATAAAGATGCTCCCGAGTAGGCTCCCCACGATTCCAAATCATTTCAAATATTAGAAAATTGACTCTTGACAGTATCAATGTTTTTAATTTTTGTGAAGATGATGGCGTCATCCGCGTAGATAGAAACATCAATATTTTTATATCTGGATAAGATAGAGTTTATCTGCTCAAACGCTAATGCGAATAAAACCACAGAGAGTGGAGAGCCTTGAGGAACAGTTTGTGAGTGTTAGAGGAGATGTTGTTGACTCTAACCATGAAGGTACGATTGGTCATAAAAGCCTTTATGAGGTTATAAAGTCCTGGACCAATGCCCAGAGTTGACCACTGCATTTAGCGATCAAAGGCCCTTCCGAAATAGTCGCCATAATGGAGACATGATTCTTTGTCGAAAAGGCGTCCGACACGAAGTGTTGTATACGCCATAAAGAGTCCATTGTACTATGGCGCCGTTTAAACGCTACATGATTATGAGA
Source organism: Amiota minor (assembly GCA_037043295.1). Lineage (NCBI taxonomy): Eukaryota > Metazoa > Arthropoda > Insecta > Diptera > Drosophilidae > Amiota > Amiota minor. Next base: position 72,282 of record JBAMAW010000538.1, on the reverse strand, counting down.
AATTAAATTATTTCTAGAGATGAACCAAATTAACCTACGAGCAAGAGAGAAATAGGCCAGAAATTATTAATTTCTAGAGGTGCTTTATTAGGTTTAGAAATAGGAAGAACAATGGCAGATCTCCATGTGTGTGGATCAGATCATGTATCAAGCAGGGTATTAAATATGCTTAAAGTTTTTTCTTTAAAGTAATGGGTAGGTATTTTAGCATGGAATAAGATATGCTGTCGGAATCTGCGGTCTTCCCTTTTGCTGAAAGAATTGAAGCTTCGATTTCAAGCATTATGAAATTAACTTCTAAGTGTCTGGCCGAAGCAGATAGGCAGTTGGGAGAATAGGAATCAGACTGATATGAATGTTTATGCTGAATATATGTGAGTGAGAAATTTCCGTCTGCAGAATACTGTGACCAGGTTTGGGCAAAAGCTTCGGCTTTAAAATAAGAAGCTTTTCAGAATACCGCCCTCGGGTTTAATACATTTAACTGGAGTTGGGGGTCTTGCAAGTCCTTTGATGTCGCACCAAACTTTTCTGTGGTGGAAAGGGGAGAAATATGAGAGGTAAAATTCTCACAGAAGTTACTCTTGGCCAAAAGCACTGCTTTTTTAAATACTGCTTTTGATTTTGTAAGCTATGATGTTGAATGCGGATAAATGCCTTTTTTAACATTGGATAAGGGATTGTTTATTCTCTCTTTTTCTGGAGCATTGCTCCACCAAGGAACTTTAGCTTTATCAGGTACACATTTGGTTTGAGGAATATTGCAATTGGCAGCAGATCTATAACATTTTGTTCGTTGAGCAACTTGGTGGTTTACACACCAATTCTCAGTGAAGTTGATGCATTTGTTTTGAAAAGTCTTCAAGTTGGCAAGATTGGTTTTATATTTAGGTAGGGATAGAGTTTTGTTGGGATCGAAATTCGTAGCATACTTAATAGAAATTTGGTAGTGTTCGCTGCCATAAAGGTCATTAAAATGGACCAGGTACATTTGTGGGCAATTATTGGGGATACTAAGGTGATATCTATATGGATGAATATTTTGAGGAAGGAGAAGTGAGTAGGGGAGCCGTTGTTTAGGAGATTCAAGTTGGTTGCACTAATCGCTTGCTCAAAAAATCTACCAGGAGATTTTAATAGTTTGGAAACCCATAAGGGATTCCAATTATTAAAGTCACCTAATACAATCATTGTCTCTCTAACTTACTGGAAAATACTTAATAAATCATTAGCAGTAAAACTTTGATTGGGTGGGATGTAAGTATTTATGAAGCATCAACAACACAAGCAACCCGCGCACTTCCCTTCTCAACAGACGCATGCTCGGTCTTCGGCCACTTGTTCGTACGCTCTTCGTAAAAGCACACATCAGTAAAACATTTTGTATCTCTCTTTTACTGACCCATAAACATTTATTCTCTACGCTGCATTGTCTTGTGCGTCTCCTCACTACGTCTCTGAAGCATCATCACATTTTTATTTCTGTAACATTTCAGTTTAATATTTTTTGGATTTACTCCCTTTCGCTAAAGAAGTTTTACTTCAAAAATTATAAATTGAAGCACTCACAAAAAAATTTTTGCACACGTGCGCGGTTAATAAAAATTAAAGTAGAGTAAGAAAGAAAAGAAGAAAGAAGTCAAAAATAACAATTGATAACTACTGATTAGAAGCACTGGCGTCCGCACTCAAATGGAGATAGTCGATGAATGTGATCTCTTATAAAAAAGGTATAACAATTTAGTTATTTTGAAAGAGATTGGAGAAAAGGCTATATTATACGATGTAATTTGCAAATACTGGTTAGTGTGCAGATTTATTTTTTCAATTTGGAACTTCTGTTTATGAATGATAATTTGAAATATGATGTTATGGTAGGTCGCGAAATTTTGAATCTTGGATTTGGCGTTACATTGGATGGTGATATAATTGACAATTTTGAAAACTAAAGTAATAAATACTGATTCTGATGAGACTAATGTGAGCAATATATTGCATAACTGTTTGATAACGGCACCCTGAGTTTAATGATAAGGGTAGGCTTAAATTAATATTTGTTTAGTATTCAGATAGATTTATAGATGAAATTACCAATGGTCGCGTCACAACAGGTGAACTAGAAATTCGTTTGATAGATAACGATAAAACGGTTCAGAGGTGGCCATATCGGCTTAGTGCAGATGAAAAGGATTAAGTCAGGAATAAGATTCAGGAAATGATACTGGCAAATATTATACGTCCGAGTAGTACCCCCATTCGCCAGTCTGATGTTTATAGCAAAAAAATAAAGGTGGCAGTGATCGGTGACCTTGGGAAACTGAATACAAATACGGTTGCTGATAAATATGCGCTTCCATTAATATCATTTCAGATTAATAGACTGTGTGATGGAAGATATTTTTCCAGTCTAGATATGGCCAGTGGGTTTTATCAAATTCCGAATCATGCCGATTAGATAGAATGAAATGATTTTGTTACACCTGTGTGTCAGTACGAGTTTCTAGCCATGCCATTTGGGCTGACAAATGTTACACTTATGCAATTGTTTAAATAGATGATGTCCTGATTGTTGTAAGGGTAAGGAAGAAGCCTTTGAAAGATTGGCAACTGCACTGGAAGCCTTATCAAAAGCAGGATTTTCATTTACTAGAAAATCAACACCGGTTAGTTTATTTTACAACGAGGTTGTTTTTATTGATTTTAACTAGATTTTAATTTATTATTTATACCACGAGATTTGTTCTATTAATTTTAATTTCGAGACGAAAATTATCAGCGTGGAATTTTCTTGATTGCGTGATGACAACTAATAACAGAAACGTAGTTGTTTAGCGAGATATTATCAAATTATTCAATAGAGTGATAAGGAGACCTCTCCTCTGTTCCATCTTTTGCTTCCCTCAACTTGAACTGTGGACCAAACACACTTTCATATATCATTGCCAAACAAAAAAAAACCAGATACATCGCTCTCATCAGGAGACGTCATGCACATATCATTTGCTGAATTAGATATTATGTTTTAGAATCGTTTTACATATACAGCAAACAAGTTGCAATTCTTACTGCAAACAGAACATTGTAGTCTACTTTAAAATGGCTTACGACAAGCCAAATGATTTGATGATTTTGTTTTTTTGTTGTACTCATGGCGTTACCAGTCAGGTTCTTTGCTACATTTGGATCCGGATATAGATAGTTTTATGCCATTTAAAAATTTTTTTTTTATGTGGTGCAAAATATGCTGAACCGATTTAAATATTTTTTTTTAAAAGAACAAATGATTCTTAAAATATATTGGAAATTATTAATTACACATTTTACAACCTTTTATAAGAAACACCAAATTAACGCATAGGGGGTGTAGCAACGCACGCCGGTTAACGCTAATGTTATATATATGTTATGTATGTTTGTTAGCATATGTATACAACATCTCCTCCCTTAAGTTACAACTAATATTAGTGTTAATGTTTTTTATAAACTAGAGGCGAGAAGCGGCAGACATCTTTGCGTGCTCGAGTACTTCTACGAATTGGAATACTCGATTGTTTGGAGTTGTAGTAAATACTTCCTGGACTATTGTAGGAACCGGAACTGAGGTGGCAGTTCTTCTATTTGATTGTTGTGCATCGTCTCTGCTTGATGGAGTACAGCAACGCACGCCGGTTAACGCTAGTGTAATATAAAAAGTAATATTCTGAATTGCTAGTGTGTCTCTCGCACAAACAACGGGATCCACTCCATTCCATTCATTGGAATATAAGTTTTTAATGCCCTTTGTTTTAACATTAATTTCATAGCTGTAGTAGGCTTATTTTTCTGACTTTTACAGCTTAGCTCTTTTACGGCATTGGTGAAATTGCAAAAAATTATGCAAAAAATGTAATCGTTTTTTCTATTGGTTCGAGTGTATTTTACGGCTGGCAAACCGAGGATGTGGAGAATAATTTAAAAAATTTTTTTTTGTATTGAAAATGATTGCTTTTAATTTGTTTTGAATGCTGTGGCCTTTCAAATAACAAATATAAATTCGTAAAATGAAATGATTAAGTTTTGTACAAACAGCATTTAAGTCATTACGAAATTCGTAAACTCACACATATGTACACCTTAACTTTTGTCTAATTGGACTATTTCATTCTGCTCTCTAAATATTTATAATTATTATATTGGAGCTATTTAGGCAAAGACAAATAAAATGTCTGCGTGGTGTAGTGGTTAGAAAGTAGGACTGGCATCCCGAGGGCGTGCGGTTCGAGTCATGCACTGGGAATATTTTATTTTTTGACTTAATTCTACCTTAATAGAACTCTCATTCTCTCATTAATGCAGTCATGAGCGAAAACATCGTTATTCTCGTCTGTGTTTTTGTGTTTAAAGAGAAACAAAATAAATAAAAATAATAATAAATAATAAAAATAAGAATGAATCAAAAAAATGAAATTAAAACATAAATTTTTCAAAAATAAAAATAATAACTAAAAATTTTGTTCCGAATGGAGCTGCGCTCCAGACGGTGTCCCACGACACCATTTTTTTTTTTTTTTTTTGTACATGATGAAAGGGAACTGGAAATTAACTTTCTGTTGTTATAATGTTGATCAATGTTAGCAATTTGAACATTTCTTTTACAACACTGTTTCAAAATACGTTTTTATTATTGTTCAATTCCATTAAAATTTCAAATTTAATCCTGTACTCGTTACAAAACAAACCGACAATTAATTAGTGTTTTCCCGAACATACTCCGCGCATTGAAATGACTCAATTCATTTCAAAATCGTGATCCACAGGAAGTGGTTTACCTTATGAATTTGTATATGAATTTGACTTTTCTTGATCTTGATGTCCACTAATCGTATACGTTCATCAGCGCCAGGTGTGATAATTGCGATTCTTCTCATCAAAATCTGCTAGAGGTGTTATTCATCATCATTATCAATTTGGAGGTGTTAAAATCAACCATAGATTGCTGAGCCAATAAGTACATGTGCCGGAATCAGAGAATCTCAATCGTTTGGATCGTCTGACAAAGGAACAAGTAGACGGGCATTCAGAATTACTTCTGCTTCAAGTGCAACTGTGTGCTGCTCTTCAAATATAAGATAACTGCGGCTCATACTCTTTCCTAAAAGATTTTCCAACGATTTTATTGCTGCCTCCCACAAGCCACCGAGATAAGGTGTAGGGGTGGGATGAACTTAAAGTTGAAAGCCACATTATTTAAGAGATCAGAAAGAACTGATATCTCAAACTACCGAGGAATTGCTAAACTCTGCGCTATTCCGAAGTTGTTTGAACATACTATTACCGATCTGTTGCCGCATTTCGTTCTTCGTTTATTAAGTACTTCTCAGCACGGTTTCACCAAGAACCGTTCGACTTCAACCAACTTATTGGAATTTACTTCGTTGGTCTATGGTAGTTTTTCTCACAAACATCAAATGGATGTCATATACTCTAAATATAGTAAAGCGTGCACAATGTTTGTTACATTGTACTCCTCAAGAAACTTAGTACCTTTGATTTTCGCCCCAATTTAGTTAGCTGGGTTACATCCTATCTAACTTCCAGAATGCAAAGAATTATTTTTAAAACAGCTATATCAAAAACTATTCGTGTAAATTCTGGTGTCCCTCAGTGTAGCTACCTAGGTCCATTATTATTCAATATTTTTATAAATGATTTGCCATCTGCCATACAACATTCGAATGTTCTAATAAACGCTGATGATGTTAAGTTATGCTTATCTATTCCATCTTTGGTTTTACAAATGTTTCTTCAATAAGATCTTGATTCTTGATTATCTCAGTGGTGTGCTAAAAATGATTTCACGCTTAATTGTGAGAAATGTAAAATTGTGTCCTTTTATCGTAAACATTTAATTGTAAAAAGCTACCCCATTAATGATCACACTCTGGAACGTATCACACATTTCAGTAGCTGGGAGACTTGATGGATCCAAAGCTGCTTTTTGGCTTGCATATACAATATCTTGTATCATATGTTTACATAAAGGAGTTTTAGAATATATTAAACTTTGGTCTAAAGAGTTTAGTGATCCTTATTATAATTCACAACTTTGGTGCGAATATACATCGTGTGTATAGGATCGACAGTTTAAAAAGTTTAGTGATAGTATTGAGTCCTTTCAAAAGTAATTTTTTCTTTTTGTACTGCGTAACTTACGGTGGGATCCTAATATTAACCTTCCATCTTACCATAGCTATCTTAAATTAATCTGCCTTCCTTTATTATCCAGTCGTAGAACTAGTCTAGGTGCCGCATTCATGCACAATCTAATTATAGGCACGGAATTATTCTCCTATACTTGTTAGTACTTGTAAAACTACTTATTTACAGTATGATCCATTTCGTGGTTTATGTCAATCATACAACCTATACTATGACCTTGTATCTAACTCTATTTCTTATGATCAATCAAAATCTAATCTGTTAGCTCACCTTAACAGATGGCATAGTGCATGCTTAGTTTAAATGGCTGATGACTTTTGGGGTGGCGATTATTATTATTATTAGTGCTAACTTTACATCAAAATTTATAGTAACGAAACGGTTGGGATACGTAATTCCACCTACATCACAAATGGTGCTAACTTTTGAAGTTCTGGTTTAAGTACTTTCTTTGCATTCCATAATTTGATTTCCTGGGAATTCACTAACGCTTCAACAAATGATACAATACAAAGAAATGTTTATTGTAATTCGCTGGAATACGCGCAACATCTTCTATACGCAACCCTCTACCGACAGGAATTCTGTTATATATTCTCATTACATAAGACATGAAACGATGATAAGACGATTTTCTAATTGTATTTCGCTAACATTCATATTTTATGAAGATTCTGGCCACTCCTGTTCAAGAAACATAGGACCGTTAAACCAGATTGTGTTTACTAAATCCTTCGCCTGGAATTTGTCATTTAAATTGCCCGCGTCAAGTACTTTTAGGTTTTTTTCTTTATGTTAGTAGGACTGTGACTATGCCAAAAATGAGCGATCTGTCAACCAGTTTATTTACAGTAGCTGGTTTAATCAGTCCAAAATTCCGGGTACTTTATTGTCTTCTGATTTTCAAATCTTTGGTTGCCATTATTTTTCAAATATTGACAGTGACGATTTAGAGCTTTACAGCATTCGCCCCAATTTGGGAAATTAATTAATTAATTATTAATTACCAATTGTCTGCTTCGGTTCTGCATTAACCCTTGTTTTGATATGCTTAGTTAATGGCGCATTCATAACATTCGTATTTATGCTTTTGCACACAGAAAAGAATTTTTTAATTCTCTTCGTTTATCAGTTGAATCCAATTTTTCAATTTGGGCCCGAACTTGACAAACTTGCGAAAAATACAAATCCAAAATGTGTACTTGACATTCTATCATGTCAGTATCATATTCCTTTTTTTCTTCTATTCCTTATGACAGTGCTGAAAAAGTAGTTTGGTTAAAAAATATTTTCACACTGTTTTTGTATTAAGGAGTTTGCAGCTCTCTGCAAGAAAAGTATTTCCTCCGAAAACAAAATATATTTAAAAAATATTTGTGAATTTCTTTTTTTTTGTTGTGGTCCAAACTCACTACTACTTAATAACCGTTTCTCTCCTTTGAGTGATGAATCGGACGAAGAGGGCGATGATCAAATGGAAACTGATAGTGCCTCTGAAACATGTTTTGTCAAAGCAAAATCTATCCCAATTACTAAATAGCAACAAAATAAAAATGATAATAAAATCAATGAATCCATAAAACCAAAGCCGCCGCCAATATTTGTGACTGGCATTACGAAAATAGATGGACTTCTGTCTGCTTTAGACATGGTCACTGAGTCTGATAGCTACGTAACTAAGGCTATGAAAAACAAGGAAATTAAAATCCTCCCAACTACTAGTAATTCATTTCGCGAAATAATCAAACCTCTGAATCAATACATTTACCTTATCACTCTTACCAGCTGTAGGAAAATAGAGCATATAGGATAGTTATTTGCGGTCTACACCAGACAATATCTTTGGAAGCCATGAAAAACTAATTCGCGTCTATGGGTCATTCAGTTCGTAACTGGTATAACCCCTTGAGTCGATTTAATAATCGCCATCTTAATCTTTTCTTTGTGGATCTGGAGCTCAATAGAAGATATTCCAGTCCCCGAAACAACTGATCTCTGTATAGTATACCCATTGGCTCGCTTTAATTCCGCTAATTCCTAATCACACTCGCCTTTCAGTAATCAAACCTGTTCCACAAAAATCTAAATCAATGTTTCGTCGACGGTGACGAAACGATGCAAGAACTCCGCCAGATTACGCTTAAACAGCGCCAAACACACCAGAAACGAATAACTGCCGACAGAAAAGTCAACTTTATATTAAAAAATGTCTAAAACACGGCATAATTTGCGGTCGCCTGTGGTTGGTATCCGATGGAACTAAGTGGCAACATGTTACCAACAGGTTGTGATGTTATAAAATATTACTTTTGGCTTCAAAACAAAATTCTAGGCTTCAATAACGGAAAAAAAAACTTTCTGTGAAAGAGTTATGTGAAGTTGTTGCGACTGACATGGAGAAAATATGGATCAAGTCATCAATTCCTACAATAAGTAATCAACAAATACCTATATATATACTTAGGCAGATAACGTATTACAACAAACACAAAATCGTGAAAAAATTGCCCAGTGAAGCCAAAAAACTTATATTTTACAGAGTCTCTGAAAAAATTTTTTGATATCGCAACATGTAAATGTATGTCTAGACAAATAAGGAAAAGTATAACAAAAGTACCCGTTGCGGAGGAAAAATTATTGAAAGATCTACGATCTGATCGGAAAATGTATGTTGGTTCCGTAGATAGAAGATCACACAATCTATTTTTCGCAGTAAAATTAGAAAGCAAATATATGGCGAATTTGTGGAAAAATCTTTTGGCGCTCAAAGTACTCCATCTACCCTATTGACAGTCTGGTCGTCAAAAAAAATTTTTTACTGAAACATCAGATAAAGATGAAGACGTGATTCACATATCAAAAACGTCGACACGATCTTGTACAGAAAGTCAACAAATGAGAAACAAACTGCGAAATCTTGCTACCGTGTGTGATAGAACTGAAGTTTCTGATGGATCTGCTGCACTTATTGTGAACGATGCATTTAATGGGTTGAATATCATCAGTACAGACAACTCGTCAAAAGTCAGTCATCGAAGCAAAATACGTCAAGAGCGAAAAAACGTACGAGAAATTTTGAAAGGCATTAAATCTAATAAATATTTAACAGCTATTTAAATTGACGGTCGTATTGGTTGGATATTTGGGCATTCAACTAGAATATGATTGAGAGTTGAACTTTCAATACAGCAACAAATAGGGTTCGGTGGTGATGGGATGAACAAGTGTCCATGGGACAGTTTGATATGACCTAGACGAAGTCTTAAAAATTTTATTACGTCCAGTCTTCTGAATTCATCAGGAAGGGCTGGAAAAAAAGTTTTAGCTGACAGTTTGTTGTGATTGACTAGACTGTACCAATTTGATGTTGCTTGATGTAATCCAGTGTGTTGGGTTTTGAAATAGGATTTTAAGAACTTTACAGAGTCTTGTGAGGAAAAATTCGGGGTTGTATGGAGCGGAGAGAAAGCAGCTTCTTTGGCTACTTTGTCAGCCATTGCATTACCAACAATCAGGCAATGACTTGGGATCCAAACTAAAGTTATTTTTGAAGGGTTGCGGATAAGAATATTTCTATTTTGGTTAGGTATGATTGCATTTTTGATTATTGCATCTTCATGAGTGACGCTATAACTCACATTATTGTCCGATTTAGAACCGTCTATGTAAATGAAGGTAAAGTTACAAAGTTCTTCTTTTAAGTTGTTGAAAAGTGCTCGGAACTGGTTGGGGTTGGTATCAGATTTTAGAAAGTTATGAAGAGAACAGTTAACAGATGAAGGCACTAGGTTCCATGAAGGAGGGGGAACATTATGGGTCGAGGGGAGGAGGAATGGTACATTTAGGATGTTGCAAGTATAAATTATTCTATGAATAGTAGAAAGTACCTTAGGTTGTTTTTTAGATTTAGCTATTTTACGGGTTAGTACGCCTAAGGGGGAATCATTGCTTCGGAAAAGTGTTTTGGATAATTTGGCACAGTTTAAGTTTCTTTCGAGATCCAATGTAAAACAATCTGCTTCAAAATAGAGATTATTAATTGGGGTAGGGCGAATAGCACCAAGTGCAAAGCGTAAAGCAGAGTTTAATATAGTTTTAATTTTTTTTAAAGTGTTTTGGGAGCGAATCCAAAAATCGGCAAAGCGTAATTATTATAAGTTTGCTTAGAAGAAATGTTTTTACCAATGAGAGTAAGGTTGATGTATTGCAGTTAAGCTTGAGATTAGATAGACACTTAAAGACATTTAGTTGGGTAGTTGCGGCAGTGCTTAGATGCTTTATATGAGAGTTCCATCGAAATTTATTATTAAAATGAATACCTAATATATTTAAGGAAGTAACTTCTTGGAGTTGTGTATTTGGAACTGTTATTGAGCAAGAGCAGTTTTTCTTTCTGCAAATGTGGATGTATTTACATTTCGCGGTAGCAAGTTTTGCTCCTGACGAGATACACCAGATATCTATGTCTGTAAATAGCGCAGTTAAGTTTAGTCTGGGATTTTTGGCTTTGTTGGATTTAATGATTATATTAAAATCATCAGCGTATGCTATGAAGTCTATTTCTTTATGGAGACTGAGCTTTGAGCACAATTTGTTGTATGCTATTAAAAAAAGGATGACGGAGAGTGGGGACCCTTGGGGAATCCCATTGTGGAGTGGGAATGGTGATGAGTAATTCGATGCAACGCGAACTATAATTTTACGGTTTGACATGAATGATGTAATATATTTTATAATTCTGGGGCCGATACCCCACTCTATCAGTTGTTCCACAATGCTATGTATTCCAATTTTATCAAAAGCTTTTTCAAAGTCTAGCGAAAGTATAGTGACATGTGTTTTAAGAGAGATGCTATCTGCAATTGCGTGGTCTACATATAATAGAGCATCGATTGTAGATTTTCCTTTTCTGAAACCAAACTGTCGACTGTTAAGTAGTTTATATGTTGTTACAAACCACCAAAGTCGGTTTGCTATTATCTTGTCTAATACTTTCGCTAAGCACGGGTTTAGTGATATAGGTCTATATGATTGGGGCAGGTGCTTAGGGGATTTTGTTGGATATACTGTTGAGGGAGCTGGTTGTTTAATATATTGTTGACGAAGTTAAGTAATCGAGCTTTGTATATTTGGGGAGTCTTTTTAATCATTGTGTAAGTAATCCGGTCTAAGCCCGGGGTCTTACCTTTTAACTTGTTGACTGCTATAGCAAGCTCTAGGGAATTAATGTCAGATTCTAACGGCATAGCTTTTGGATTATTACAAATGGTGGGAATGTTATTCAATATGTTCTGTTTTAGAAGACGAAAGCTACTAGGAAAATTAGTATCTTCTGATAAGTTGGACCAAAACTTGGCAAGTTCATTTGCGATATCGAATCCATCAGTTAAAAACTGTTTAAGGTTGGTTGAGGACGTAATGGAATGGATACCAAATTTTAGATTTATAGCCAGAGAAGCGTTTTAAATTTTTATATATTTTATCAATTGGAGTGCGAAGATTAATAGTATAAGTAAATTTAGTAATCGATTGATCCTTAGATCGCTTGATTTCTCTTTTTAGAAGACCATTTGCTCTTTTGTAATTTAAGATATTATTTTGAGTTATTTTCGTTTAAAGGAGTTTCTAGTGCTTACTTTTATTCTTTTTTAGATCGTCTAATCGTTTGTTCCACCAAGGGACGTTTTTACGTTGAAAACAGACTGATGTTTGTGGGATAGTTGCGTTAGCTGCACAGAGAATGATTTTCTTTAAGTTGGCTGCTTCTTTATTTATCTATTTGCGTGAAATTATTCCCAATTTGCACGTTCAGTGATATATTTAGGCTTATTAGGAGATTGCGTTTTATTAGTGAAAAAAAGCGATATAATAATTGGAAAGTAGTCTCCAGGGGATAGAGATGAATTAGTTTTCCACTGAGTATGAACGGCTAGTTCAGGAGTGCAAAAAGAAAGGTCAATATGAGTTAGCGTATTATGCGTACTAAAATGGGTCGGAGAACCATCATTTAGAAGAACAAAGTTGGAGTTAGTAATAAATTTATCAATTAGAAATCCTTTTCGGTTATTTTTAGCAGAACCCCAGCTAGTATGCCACGAATTAAAGTCACCAGTGACTAATGTGGGAATATTAGAGCAGCGTAGTGAGTTTTCCAGATCATTAAATGAGAACATATTTCCACATATTAGCAGTGTGTCCATAGCGGAGGCAATTGTTGCATCGCATGGGGGCAGGAATATAAGGTCGGAGCTTGACTTTTTCATAGCCGATGTTGAAATGTTCTGGAGTGTAGTAGCTTCACAAGTCAGTATAACCAAACCCGTCTCCACAAGTGAGTCATAGGATTTCTTCATAATTTTTTTTGCTACCGTTACCTTTTGTGATTTTAATTCCTCTTTAATCACATCTTCTGATATGCCTCTCAGATCATTGCAGTAAACAACTGCTTTAACATAGTTCAGCGTAGCATGTTCCGTTACCTCTACTTCTATATATGATAATAAGGAGCGGATTTGAGTTAATTTGATTGCTTGCATTAAGCTTTTGGTTTTTATTAATAATGAACCATTTCTTAATTTTTTGCACATTTCCATTTCGCTGGGACAAATGCCATCAATCACTTTTTTAATCAGAAAAGGAGAAACATTGGTTAAGGATTCAGAACTATTAATCCTTGTCACCACCAGGTATTTAGGCCCTGGAGAGCGGGACTTAAGCGAAATTGTCTTGTCCAGCTTAATTCGGAAACTATTTGGCAAAATTTGATAACAAATACAATAAGAACAAAGTTTGTTGTTGTTGGTTGTTTTAATTTGTTTGTTTTGTCAAGAAAATCGACAAGGAACACAAGATAAAGGCACGACCGAACTCAATGAGAATAAGTTTGTGACTGTTAAGCAATATGAGGCACATATCTTTCCACCAAAGGAACTGTTTCAATAAATTTAAAAAAACAAATGCCGAAAATAACATAAATTCATATAAAATTATTTTCTGTACCACTTTGTTATAAGAAAAATTAATCAATTCTAATTATTGGGTATTATTAGATATGCGGCTATATCCAGACATAAGGGAATAAAAATTGCAGTAGTAATATGAAATTATAATAAAAGGAACGCTATACCCTACACAAGATTAACTTTATATATTCAAATCAACAAAAAGAACTCTAAGTTAATTACTCTTAATTTATCCTTTTTTTTTTATTAACAGAATCACAAGCATTATTTTAATATGCATTTGATCAGCACAAAATTTATCATTTAAAATGTCACTTTTTTATTATTTCACTTCATTTACACACACATTGTTTAATAGAAGCAAAAAGAAATCAATTGCAAAAACCACCCGCGTCTGGGTTAATTCTGTGTGGCCTTTCTTGCGTTATGAACCCTCTTAGCTAGGTCCAAAAACTCCGCTATGAACTTTATAAACTAGGTCCATGCAGCGGCGACAAAATGAACGAAATGAATCCTTCCTTCTCCGCACCGCTGACAATCGATTTGTGTTGACACAGTACAGCAATACCCCAATGAAATGAGTCTGTACTCAATGCCTTCCAGTTTTTGATTGATTTTATTATAAATTTTAAACACAAGTTAAACCTATATACTTTGTTTTACTGCATATCTATATCTATACATATTATAAAACAAAGTCGCTTTTTTCCTATAACCGCTTCAATCTTTAAAAATACGCAACATATTTTGATGCGGTTTTTTTTAATAGATAGAGTGATTAAAGAGGAAGGTTTATATTTATAATATTTATAATAACATCCATTAAATAGTGCAGAAATACTGTTATTTTCACTATACATATACCTATATGCCTATCTTTAAAATTAATGTAGTAGGCATAGTGTTATAATTCATGGAAAAAGCATTTACTGTCACTACAATATGCCAGCTTCTCATTGTTTACACAGCAAAGTTTCTTCAAATGTGATTTTAGATTTTTTTTATTTAAGTCTGATCAAGAAATCAAAGTCAAGAAATTAGAAAGTCATGTCTGGAAGACGTCGTTGTTCGAACATAGGTCGTAGTACAGTGAATGCCAAAAGAGTACGTTCAGCTAGAGATGAAGAATCGTCAACGGAACGTGAGGTTCGCCGCAGCCGAGATAGGGATAGACATCGAATACAGAGAGCCATGGGTAAATAAAGAAAATTCTGCCATGAATTACGATCCTTCGATTTCTTACAAGGACGATCGTATAGTAACAATAGGTACTATGTCAGTAGTGTGTGAACATTGTTTGGCATTGAAATTCAAGGACGAATCGAAAGGCATGTGTTGCTTACAAGGAAAAGTCAAATAAGAAGAAATTCTCCCTCCACCTGATCCACTTTACTATCTTCTTACGGGTGATAATCTATATATATATAAATGCACTCAAAAAATAGTATGACCCCGCAAAACTCGAGAACGGCTGGACCAATTGTGATGATTTTGTTTTTTTTGTTGTACTCATAGAGTTACAGTCAGGTTCTTTGTTACATTTGGATCCGGTAGGTAGCGCTGTTGTCCAGATATCGATAGTTTTATGCCATTTTAAAATTTTTTTTTTTTATTTGGTGCAAAATATACTGAACCGATTTTTTTTAAAATGAACAAATGATTCTTAAAGTTGCTTAGGTTATAATAGAATATAAAAATATATTGTAAATTATTACTCATTTTACAACAAAACTTTTTATAAGAAACACCCAATTAACGCATAGGGGGTGTAGCAACGCACGCCGGTTAACGCTAGTATATAATATAACATAATTTTTGTTACAGTTGGAGGGCTATATATCTTTCAGAGTATTTAGTTTGGATGATCCTAAACTATGATGATCCTAAATTAGGATGGGCCTAAACTCCACTTAGGCCGTACCAAACCATGTGTAGAGTCCAGTTCTTCTATGCTTCTGCACATGCAGCGTCGAGGAAAGTTTGAACCCAATTGGAAACTCACGGTATTGTTTTTTTTTTTTTTTTTGTATAGAAAGGAGCGAACTAGCCTGTACTGTTTTACCTTATTTTACAATAATTTTTTTATTTACAATATTTTGATATGTTTCGTATAAATTAAATTGTTAACTCGCATTTTCAGCAAACGAATTGGGTCAACTTACTCTCAGACCAGCAGATCCGATTATTGTGCGCTACATAAATGAATCGCTTATCGTGGAGTGCGTTACTGCAAGATTGCATGAGAAACTTTATTGGAAATCACCGAAGGATGAATTTATGACTGTTCATAAAGGAAGAATCCATATCGCAATGCCGTCATCAAGTATTATAATTTTAATTAATGAGATATACATTCTAACGGCTTTCTGATAATTGCAGGGCAAATAAATATTGTTATGGCTCATATCATGCTTGCAGATAGAGGCAAATGGAGTTGTGAAACAGACGGTGGTGTAGCTAAGTCCTTTAATTTGATCATTTATCGTAAGTTTATACAAGATTTAAAAAATAATTGTCGATTTCCAGCAGTTTTGGCTACGAAACTAGATTAGATTGTGTGAATTGGGGCTATTGTCACAAACCTCCTAAATACAGTTCCTCGGTGATTGTAGTATTCATTAAAAATTTCAAGATTTTCGTAGGAAACAATACTGTAATTTTAGTTTGTTCAATGTGTTGGTTACCTAGATATCGGAGTCTGGCCCAGTTGCATAGCAAAACCTCTTCTGTCTACTCTTCTTCGTTACATAATCAATATTAGTCATTTCGACTTATCCGAAAATAATTTAAACATATCATACCACTGCAATAGTCTGTTAAGAAGCCTGAGGCTACATGGTCACCTTTTGGATTAGTCTTAGTATTTTTTCAGTGCGATTGCGACTTTAATATTTTTCATGTCCAACAAATATTAGTGCAATTTACTATAGTCTAATAGGCACACGCATTTTTTCTTGTGGATAAAAGGGGCGCGAGATGAAAACCTCTGCCCATATTTCTCTTTGTCTTCTTTCGTGTCTTTTATTTTTATTTCATTTTGTTAAGCGATGATGTCATTCACTTGTACAGGGCTAAAATGTACATAAAACGATGTACTCACAATTTACCAGTATCAACCTTCACTTTCATTCACAATGTATATACGAGGTCTGTTCAAAAAGTGTGGGGAATTTGAATTTACGCGGGCTACGTAATATTCGACTTTCGTTTTCTTCACATAGCGTTTTGTTGGTATTCATATCCCTCACTTATGCTATCAAGGTCGGCCATTTTGAATGGTAAGTTTATTTTTAATAGCTATTTTGCTTGCACGTGTTTTGGGTCGCCTTTGATTTTTGCCTACTCCAAAAAAATGGATCAAAGTTATCACTTATGACCGATGCAGTAATTTTGGATTGTCGTTAACGTCAATCAACAGTCCCTGAGTGATGCTCATGCGTCGCTCCTTTTCCTCAAAATTTAACAATTTAGAAACAAACTTCGCTGGCACATGTTTTATGCGCAAATATCAGAAAATATGGCATGGCATGAGCCAACCGATATGGCGACAGCGTCAGAAAATTCTCTAATAGTGATTCAACTTTTATTTGTAACAACTTCGATTCGGTTGTTGTCGTCCAGGTCGGCCATCGTCATTAACATCTTCTCGGAATTCTGTGAATTGATTGTACCACTTTTTTTTTTTTTTTTTGCTCAAGGTAGACCCATAAAACACCGCAGACTATATGTAAAGTGCTGGAGTTCTTAATTACATATTTCCATAAATCAAATATACGCAGACCGCGTAAATTCAAAATTCGCGATATGATTTGAACAGACCTCATACATAGAAACATTACATTCAATTGAATGGGAGAGCAGTAGAACTAATGCCATAGGCTTAGATGTTTTAGCCTGGACTACATTATTCTTAACACCGGGATCAGCGCAGTAGCACTATTGCCTCTTCCTCAGTATGCAGAGTTCTGGATGTCCTCATACTCAGCAATCAAAATGCGATTGAGTTCATCTTGATGGAAAAATGACCGCGCCGAGTCAGCAGTCCAAACCTAAAAGCAGAAAAGATGGGTTGGAAAGTAGACCATCTGGATTGCTCTATATTATGTCCTTATCATAGTAGAGCATAAGTAGCTTGAATATGCAGGCAGCTCAAAAATTAATACTAAAAACAGGGAAAATAACGAAATGTAGTTACTTTTGTTTTGAGCAGCTCCCTGGCATACACTTTGAAAGTGTTTTCTGTAAAGAGAATATCCATGCGACCGAATGAAACATTGTTCGAAACCTCTTTCTACTACAGCAGGCGAGTTAGTGGATGCCTCCTAAAAAAAGGGAAGTACCAAAACTCCAGGCATGGATGGTAGACCCAATAGTGTGCTAAAGTACTCTCTTCAACGGAATACAGACGTTTGATTGTGGAATATTGGATTGGTTTTCCTATCTGTTGGAAACGACTGAGCCTGCTCGTATCGAAAGGCAACACACCACCGACCAGCGATTCCTCCTATAGGCTTATCAGTTTATTGGATACAATAGTCAAAGTGTTGAACCGTATTATATATCGGCAACTTGAGGAATTCACTGAAAGTGGGCGAAAGGTTGCTCTGGGGTACCACATAGTACTGGGCAGTAGTCAACCTAAACAGAAAGAACGTATTCAACTCGGCGAGTCGGTTCTACAATCTCCATATACCAAGACATCTAGTCAGAGGTCTTATGTCATAACTGAGCGATCGCTTGCTCGTGTATGACACAGAACGATATCATCGACTTTGGAATCACAAAAAATATACCTAGAATCCTGATATCAGCAGTTACTCATCATGAACTTTCATCCGATCACTCACCCGTTGATATCATTATATTCGATTTTCCAGTAGCTAAGTATCGCCCGTATAGGCTTATATCTAATAAAACTAATTGGCTGCAATATAAAAAATATATTAGTTCTCACATAGAAATTGCACCTGCGATCAACTTTGAAAGTGATATCGACAAATCTGTTAATGAGTTAAGTGTCGTATTGGTAGATGCAGCTGAGGTATCAATGCCTGCGATTGTTGCTCACAAGTTCAGCAGAAAATTTTTAACATATATTGAAATTGAAGGACTGGTTGCTTCTAAACGACCATTGAGAAGATAATGGCAACAGCACAGATATCCTATTGCTAAACAAATGCTAAAAACTGCAACATAAAACTAGTCAAAGCACTTTTAAGCGACCAGCTCGAGGCACAAAAACGCTATATCTATAACCTATCACCCACAAACACTAGATTTTCACTTTGACAACACAAAAATCGCAAAAAACTCCTGTGGTACTGGATTCAGCTTTTAGAGACAGAACTGGAAGTTGGGCACGGTCTGATGAAGAGAAGGTTAGTGTATTTGCCAACCATCTGGAGCACGTGTTCCAACCTAATCTACCTACAGACAAATTTGTGCTTTCACAACAGGACAATCACAAATTCAGTAAATATGTCTCCATTAAAAAAAAGCTCAAGTGAAATTGAATCTATTATAAGGACTTAACTGAATCCCAAAAAACCTGCTGGTTATGATAGAATCGTGCCAAAAATGATAACTGAACTTCCAAATGCAGCAATAGTTTTTCTCTCATGTCTATTTAATGCTATTTTTCTAATTAAATACTTTCGAATGCAATGGAAGAAATCGGCTATCATAATGGTTCCAAAGCTCAGGAAGAATTGGACATGTCCTTCTTCATACAGACCTATAAATTTGCTTCCATGTCTTTCTAAGCTATTTGAGAAGATTCTTAAAGCCAAACTCAATCACCAGTTACAAGCAAATAGTTCAATCCCAGATAATCAATTTGGTTTTAGAGCAAAACATGGAACGATTGAGCAAGTCAACAGAGTAACTTCGGAAATAAGAACTGCCTTTGAACTGCCAAAATAGTGCTCAGCAGTATTCCTTGATGTAGCACAAGCGTTTGATCGATTATGGCATGAGGGTTTGATTTACAAAATAAATTGTTTACTACCCCAAAATATGCATAGAGTCCTGCAATCCTACATATCAAATCGAGTGTTTGTAGTAAGGCAGAAAAATTTCATTTCAAATGAATTTAAGATAAAAGCAGGAGTTTCCCAAGGTAGTGTCTTGGGACCAACCCTATACATGTTATTCACTGCCGACATTCCAACAAGTAGTCAAATTGTTACTTCGACTTTTGCTGATGACACTGCCGTAATCAGTCGCTCCCGTTGCCCAGTTAAAGCTTCTGCAGGCTTGGATGATCATCTTAAAAGCCTTCAGGAGTGGTTATCCAACTGGAGAATTAAAGTCAATGAGGGGAAATATAAGCACATTACATTTACATTGAACCGACGGACTTGTTCTCCAGTAGCGTTAATGGTGTTACAGTTCCTCAAACTCAAGTGGTAACTTATCTTGGCGTTAATCTTGACAGACGGCTCAGGCTCATCTGGCGAAAGCATATAGAAGCTAAAAAGACATATATGAAACTTAGGGCTCAAAGCCTTCACTGGCTAATCAATTCTAAATCTGGACTGAGACTTGAGTACAAGGTGATATTGTATAACACTGTTATTAAACTAATTTGGACTTATGGTTCTGAATTGTGGGTTACCACGAGCGACGATCTTTACTGTTTGATGGCTTTTTATTCAATGAATCTTATGGCATTAAAAAACTTTAGCTTAGTATATGTATTTGTATATGTGTACATGATATGTACTTCAAAGTGGCTTTTGTTTTGCATGTTTACACATGGAGTTTCGCAAATTGAACTTTTTCAAAATCGTGTTTTTTTTTTTTGTTTTTTGGATTCACCGTTGATTACTTCATGTGAACATAGTGCTCCCTTCAAAGACAAAATTTCTATATTCGTTTTTATGTGTATAAATAATAAATTTAGAAAGTGTTCATAAATAAATAAAGCTATGATACGCTTTCAAGTAATTATTTATATATATATATATTTATTATTTTTTTTAACTATTTAAATAAATCAAAAATGAAATGGAACAAAATCAACATCATACATGAGAATGGCACTAAAGAGCTTAGGCACTCAACAAATAGACAAAATGCATATTTTTCGTTTTCCTCCCACAAAGAAACTGTTAACAATAACCGAAACAATTGCGTGGTCTAGTTCAGTGCTCTTCACTTAAGTTAAGTTAAGTTCTTAACTGAAGTTCGAATCTGGCTGGAGGAACCTCAACACTATAACTCTACAATAAATATGTTAACTCGAAGAACTCTAACTACTACACGTTCAAGCCTAAAGACGAACATGGTTTAAAAGCAATGCTTAGACAACTTCATCCATCATCGGACTGATGAATTAAAACACGAGCTAAAAGAAATAGACAACGAAGTTATAAACGTATACAATATCCCACATAAATCAACCAATATACCACTACCTCTGTTTTCAATCGAACTAAAAAGCAGACAAATCAACAAAAACATATTGAATATTACCACATTGAGGATGTACTTTCTGCCAAAAATACGAACATAACCGAAACTTCTGCATTAGAGACCCAAGTAATCAGTACTTAAGCATTCCCGGCTATACTATATAGAGAATAAATCATCCAGATGGTTCAGGACATAGTGGCTCTGCTATCGTTATTAAAAACAGTACATGTCATGTTGAACTCGAAAACGACCAACTCGCTCACATACAGTCGACCAAATTGTTACTGGAAGACAAATACAGCCCATTCACAATAGCAGCTATTTATTGCCCACCTAGACACACAATCTCAATAGCTCAATTTAAGGACTACTTTAAAGAGCTAGGTCCAAGGTTCATCGTAGCAGGTGATTACAACGCGAAACATGTAAACTGGGGTTCAAGGCTGACAAACACCAAAGGGAAAAACTTGCTAAGTGCAATTCAAACGATTGGGGGGATGCACTTGAGTACAGGTGAACTATATATTGGCCAATAGATCGGACTAAAATACCGGATTTAATAGACTTCTGTGTATTAAAAAGCATAAACTTAACACATTTTGAAATAATCTCCCGTCTTGAACTTTCCTCTGACTATTCTCCAATACGAATTGAATATAGTTGCACAATAAAAAAAATTCAACATGCTGGCAAAATGTCTAATAGAAGAACTGATTGGAATGGATATAGGGAATTTGTTAACATTAAAGTCACTATAAATATACCTCTTAAGGAAACAGACAATATTTAACTTAAATGACGTATGGAGCAACACCGGACTTAAACACAACAAAGGACAATTTTTTTTATACCTCGCTCAACTAAAAGACTCATTGCTAATAAAAATAAACTGCGCAAAATCTGGCAAGAAACGAGAGCTCCAAATGATAAAGCTACAATTAATAAAGCAGGACCTAAAAACACGGATAAGAGAGTTTAAATAAGAACAATTTGAAAATTACTTATTATCAGTAGCTCCAACATCTTACACTAATTACTCTTTGTGAAAAGCTGCTAAACACTATAAGAATCAGACCAGCCGCCGTTAAAATGGAACTTGGGCTATTACCAACTCTGACAAAGCTTCACTACTTGCTGACTATTATGAAAATACTTTTACTAATAAATAATATAGTAATAACTCCCATTTGGACTACAGAATAAGCAAAATTTTAACCAACGAACTCGGACACTACATTAAAGTGCAAACTATCCAGAAAAATCCACCAGGATATGACCAAATCAATGGAAAGTTACCCAAAGAGCTTCCCACGATGGAAATTATCTACATTAGAGGCCTTTTTAATGCGCTATTGAGAATAACACACTATCCAACTTTATGGAAGGTAGCTGAAATGTTAGCTATACCTAATTGGGCTTTATCAAAAGAATTTGGACGCGTTCTACCTAATAAAATTCAAGAAATACTAGACGTGTACAAAATCATACCTGACCACCAATTCGGATTTATACAAAGTCACTTTTCATTTCAGCAAGAGAGTAACACACAAAATCTTAAAGGATCTTCACGAAAAAAAGTATTGTTTAGGTGTTATAACGTGAATTAAATTAAACAAAACCAACGTCAACTGTGGACTGTGGACTGTGGACTATGTACAGGAATTTATTTTGTTCTCTTAGAGATAAGGAACATCACTTGTAGCATCAAAAGTAGCAATCAAAAATAAATATAACAGTCTTAACAAACTTAAAGCCTAATGTTATCGAACGCTCACAATAGTGTGTGAACAAGACCTATGTATATTACATTTTACAGCTTAGATAGCCTGTCATGACGGCCTACTTACAAAAATTAAGACCATACTTCCAAGAGACCTATGGAAAATCATAAAAAGCTACCTAAACTCGCTACTTCTACTTGAAATTTAAAGATGAAATTTAACATTAAGACAGGCAACACAGGGAAGCGTTCTTGGGCTATGCTGTATATTTTATATACATCGGCCACCAAACTCAAAAAATAGTTCGACAATGGTGGCCACCTTCGCTGCTAACACAATACTAATGTACTCCCACAAGAACTAATCTGTGGCATCAAGAAATTTTGGACGATAAATGGAAAATAAAAGTTGAAAACGACACAAGTGATGTGCACGGTACGTATAACTTATCAGCCAAGATAATTAATAATAAAAGGTACTGTAATTCCATTAAGCATTATAGACAAATACCTGGAAATGCATATTGACAGTAAACTAACATGTAAATATCATATTCAAAATGGGAAAGACCAACAAATCAAGCAGCTATATTCATTTTTTAAAAACAAATCAAAGCTGATAACCATTGGGAAACTAGTTCCATACCAAAGTATAATTAAGCCTATATGGACGTAAGGCATTCAACTATGGGGCACTGCCAAGAAATCGAACATAAATATAATACCGAGACAATGATTTTAAATTTTAATTGATAAAGCGGACTACTACATAACTATCTACGATATTCATAAAGATCTTGGTGTAACAATGATTCAGAAGGAAATGATTAATGCTAGTAGGAGATATCACAAAACCTTAGAGAGCCATTCCTTCCATCAATTTGGAAAAAACAACAAAAATTGGTAAACATACAACCCCCGACTTAACGGTTTTAAAAAATTCATGTGACAATATGGCAAGATAATTTCAGATGGCGTAAAGCCAAATACAAAAAATTGCAGGAAATTTTTAGGTAAAATTAGAACTGGAGCCTGTTTATGGGAATAGCAGATGCTAATTTGTTGACATGCTTGCGTGATGGGTGATCTGCTCACGGACCGACAGGATTCACAGGTCCTAGGATAAAACATCATTACGTACGTACCAAGGAGGGTTTACGATTTGACGGAGAGCACCGTTCTGCAACTTCTGAATGAGGTAGATGTTGGACTCAGCAGCAGTACCCCATATGGGAATACCACATGTCTAGGACGGCAGCACTATAGTCTTATGAATGGTTACTTTATTGCTAAAGCTAAGTTGACTCCTGGGCCGAATGACCCAGTTCAGCCACCGCAGTTTTTTGGCGACAAGTATGATGTGCCCGCGCAAGTTGAGTCTCCTATCCAAAATACTACCCAGATAGCAGGCTGAGCCCACCTTAGGCACTCCCGCTCCAATGCGATGGATGCTCGACCGCTTATCCCTCAACTCAACCAGAAAGCTTTCGAATATTTTGGAGAAAGTTGGTAGCAAACTTAGCAGTCGATATGATTCCACAAGATTCTCCGCCTTCGAAGTTTTCATTCTCATACCAAACACAGCACAATTCTATTGCGAGGGGAAAAGCTGGATGCGAGCCATAGTTTTAAAAAGCAACACTTAGTGTCATAAAGCAGTTTCGACAGCACATTTCCAAATCGCCGGTAGTCTACCTTATCCAGGGGATTACAGCAGAGCATGTATGGATGACTTAGTGCTCTCTTAAGCTTCACCAGATCAATAATGTCGGGTTTTAAAAGAGGCCGGGGTGATCTGGGAGGGCAACAAGGTTATTGAGCAAGCGTAGATTAATCAGCTGCATCGTGCATATTCGTATAAATAATTTCGCGGCATCCTTAGCTCCAAGTTCAAATCGATGAACTGCTCCAATTGAAGCTTTATGCTGAAAGTGGCCACTTGAAACTCCACAATCAACGGAATGTGATCAGCAAGGCTATCTGACCAGATCACAGAGTATACAGCAAAGTCGAGTGCTTTGGGTGTAAGATTATTTCTATATGAATAATGAGACGGCCCACCAGTAGGAAGGACCTGCAGTTTAGAGCCAGCTATGCAATCCATAAGTGCACTTTCTGTACGGGAGTAGTTTCTAGCGCCCCAGAGACGGTGATATGCATTCCAGTTTCTAGCAATCAAAAACGTGAGCCCATATTCATCTGAAAGATTTTTAAATTCTTGCACCTCCCATCCATAGTTTGGGAGGCAGTAGAAAACCGCAAGGACAACTTCGCCCTGATCGCCAGCAACCTTAACTACAGCACTTGTACGCAGTCTAAGCTGAATGTTCTGAAGTGGCTGTAATTAAACATTTATGTGAATGTCGTATCCTGGCTGTCTAAAGCACGACATATTGTAGAATAGAAGTGCGCTTCACGAACCAACACGCCGTCAATATTGTGCCCCTGCATAAAGAGCTCAAGAGCTTTATTGATCAGGCCATTTGCATTCCAAATACCAATGCTCGAACCAATTTGACTCATTGGTGGGAGAGAGTGACGAGTGAATCCCCTACTGCTGCTAATGTAGTGACATCTGTACTGCTGCTAAGCATGTGCGAGGTGAGAGCAAACTTGGTGTTTATAATCTGCATATCAAAAAGCATGTCAAGCTTAGTCATCAAGGCATCAAACTTAGCGTCAGATGCCGACTAGGCTTGCTGCAGCTATTGTTGCTATTGTTGTTGTTGCTGCTGTTGATATTGTATAATACTGATGTTGCTCCATTTGTGACTACTTCCACAGAATTGACTGTAATTTCTGTTGTTTGGGTTGATGCATTTATTGCATCTGTTGGTTTGGTTTCTGCTGTTGGCGTTGTTTCTGTTGTAGCCGCTTACGCAACTGCTGCTGCTGTTTTCGTTGATTCGATTATAGTTGCTGCTAAGGAAATTGCCGCTGTTGTTGCTGGGCCTGCTGCATAAGTTGCTATTGCGGCTCCTGGTAGTGTTTCTGGTGATGTTGCTGTAGCTGCTGCTTGCTCCCACGGATTGCATCAGCATATGACATATCTGGAGCTGCCATTTTTGTTGGCACTACTTGGCCCTAGCGCCACCTTCTGTTGACATAGAGTCTTAACTCTGTATATTTGTTGATTATTCGCAGCATGATAAAGCTCAACAAAAAAAAAAAAAAAATTTACAATAAGTCCCAGCATGGCAAGTTCCTGTTGTATGGAGCTACCCAGGATAGTACGGAGAAACCCCTGGCAACCACCCAAGCTAAGCTCTCCTCCATAAGCTGGTGGGAGTGATACGGGATTTTTTTGGAACCCTAAACATTTCAACCACAGGTCGATGCGCGACATAGTTATTGGTCATTATACAGCTTATGCAGATCCCGTCTTTATAACGTAGCTTTCAGGCGAGATGAACGCATTAATGCCCTTGGCTTGCTCTGCAGCAGGAAACCTGACATCAGTCTAATCAAGTGCATGGATAGCATTCTGAATAGGCTGTTTACCAGAGAGCTCCGGATCAACACGCTCCACATTCAGCTTATCAATCACTTCGTCTAATTGTATGTATGTATATTACTAAACTTATACTTATACATATGACTTAGGTATTCTGATACATATTGACATATACCAAACAGCAGCTCGCTTGGTGTTACTCCTGTACTATCATGTGTGGTATTATTTATTGCAAACTCTATTTCTGGTAAGACGCCATCAAGTGATTTTTCCAAACCTGCACTTGTCAACTTCACAATCGTTGGTCCTAAACAACGATTAACTTTCTACATGCCCCTTTGCCTCAGGTAATCCGGTAGCTATTTTTGTACGTTTCACGTTGTTGTTTTCTAGAATTTCCTCAAATCGGTCCGAGTTAAAAGCGCTACCTGGATCAGAAACTATTCTAACTGGTCTACTATATTCTCTACAATACTGTTTTAGACAATTGATTGTACTTTTTGAGTCGGTGGATTGTGTAGCATACAGTTTGGTAAATTTTGTGAATCTGTCAACTGCAAACAGAACTTTTTTTTCTTAGCTTTCTGTAGTTTCACCGGTCCAAAATGATTTATGTGAACTATACTAAATGAGGTTTCTTCAATAAAATCTTTAACTTGCGATTTTTCGTGATACGACAGTCAACGTGACGTACAGTTGAATGGTTTCTCAATAATTAATAGCAGTTTGATCTCGCATTTCATTTCAGGGTTTTCTGGCCCAACAGTGTTTAGATAATAATCTTCAATATGATTAATAAGTATCTTAATATTATTATTAATAAGTGGGAGTTGATCAACACCTTCTATTTCTATAGCCATTATTTTTAAACTTTTCTTGTTCATTATGATCAAATTTTCCCCAGCATTGCATGTACCTATCAATTAAGTAAATTTCTCATTTTTTGATTTACAACTATTATAGTTTTAGCTTGACTTGTCTTTGCTAATTGTTGATACTGTAATTTTTCAAACTTTACTAACGTGACATATGCATTCTTTAAAAAATCTGTTCCCAAAATAACTTCACAATGCACTATGCATTCTTTTGGTACAACATAAAATTTATGCTTCATTTCTTCATTCATAAATTTAATATTCAAAATAATCTTTCCAAGTATAATCAATTTGCTTCTATTGATTCCAAAAATATTTTTAACTGAAAAAACTTGCTTAATGTTTTCTTTAGATACTAGATGTTCGTGTATCAAAGATATTGGACTCCCTCTGTCGATCAACATGACAAAGAAAACTTCTTGCAAAATTTCAAAAACTCAGGAACTAGTTTGCATATACGATATACAAGTTATTTCTTTTTTAATTAAAAACAAGAAATGAATTTAAATCCGAATTTAAATGTTCTTTATTCAGAATCAAATTTGCAACTGACTTACTTAGATCAATTCTATCCCTACTTAACTCTGACCTTGTTGGATACGACGTCAGCAGCGAAGTCATTAGGCGAGCAGTAGCGACGGTTACGTTGCGCAAGAGATAGAATTGCATCGGGCTTCTTGGAAGATTATTGCTCGTGCATGAAATAATGCAGACGCTTGGTATTTTGAAATAAATTGTTGCTAACTCTTCCCCCTTTGATTGATGCTTGTCCTCAAGCAGTAATTAGAAGAATGGAATGTTATTAAACTGCGGGGTTGGCTCGATTGCGGTTTTGGTGCTTCGATTTGGTTGTTGTGCTGTGGCTGATTTAGTTGGAGAATATGTTGTTCGTATGAAGCTCCTCTAACGTCTCCAAAGATAGATCTATTTCCGTTGGCGCTATTTGTATTAATGGCATGCCCGGTTCCATTACTGTGGTCTCTGCGTTATTGAATGTGGTAGGAATATAAGAACTTTTGCTTAGGTTAACAATTTTTGTCTTACTACATATTTTCACATTATTGTTAGATTTACAATCAATATTTCCCCGACAATGATATCTTCGTATTTGAATATTTCATTTTCTGGCAAATTTACAATTAGATTCTTTTTTACTATTGGTT
This sequence comes from Amiota minor, assembly GCA_037043295.1. Lineage (NCBI taxonomy): Eukaryota > Metazoa > Arthropoda > Insecta > Diptera > Drosophilidae > Amiota > Amiota minor. Next base: position 44,494 of record JBAMAW010000538.1, on the reverse strand, counting down.
TTATTACAATGTTTTGATAAGTTAATGGATCTAAATTTGGTATTTTCACTACATATAGTAGTGTGGATTCTTTCTGCAAAATTAGCAATCTGAAATGGTTTATAGTACGTTCTTTATGTTACTTTTGTGGATAATTCTTCCTGTTGTTGTTAGTACTGTCGTATTTTTGTCTTCCTTAACGGTTTCTTTTTTGTATCTGGAAGAAAGTTTTGATCTGTTTTGATCTTAACAAATATTTCCTGACCAGGTGTGTAGGTCTTTACATCATTACAGCGTTGTGGTTCTTCAAGTCTACCATCTGTTTTCGTTTGAGTCTGTCGATGTTGTCTTGTCTAGATTTCTCGTATTGTTCCGGATTCGTGATCACATTTCTGCCAAAAAAAAACCTCTAAGGGTCGTTTACTAGTTACGGAATGTATGGAGTAGTTGTATTCATATATTGCTCTGTACAAGAGGTCGCTAAAAGTTCTATGTATTTTCTCTCTTTTGAGACATCTCATTATTTCTGAAAGGGTGGACCTGTCCGTTAACAGTACTTTTGTATGGTGGTGCTTTAAAAATTTTAATCCCCAGTTGATATTGCATCATGAAGGTTACTGATGCCGCGTTCAGAGACTTTTCGTTATCTATTACCACAATTTTGGGGATGCCATACTAAAATAATAGATTAGGTTTTTTGATATCTTCTACTGCTTTTGATTTAATAATTCTACCTTGGGCTAATTTAGAAAACTTGTCTATTTCTGTCAAAACTAAATTCTTTTCAGTGGAGTAAATGTCAACATGATTATATGTCCTGGGTATTCGGGAATTGGTGTTTCTTTAATTTCTGGATTCGTGGGATGCCTATCGTATGTTTCTTTGCAAGTCTGCCACTGTTTAACTAAGATAGTAATTTTTTGTTTCATTCGTGGGAAATAATATTTCTCCGCCAATTGTATTATATTTTCGTGCGCATTGCGATGTGCTCTGAATTTTGAGGATTTTTTTCATCTTGTTCTGCTTCATTCGTCAAGTCTTCTACATTACTCGGGGTATATCTTACTTTTATGTATCTAAAATGTGCTGGATATAAAATTTGAATTTGGTTCATTATCTCTTCTGAAGTCAGAATTCCATTGATTACCGATGGATTTAAGTATTTTTTAAGTATTTATAATAATTCGTCGTTTGTGCATTTTGATCGAGTTGTGATGTGTCTCTGAAAAGTCGGAAATGGAATATTGAAGCTATTATCGTCTACATCTGCTTTTCTGATAAATAACTGGTTTTTAAATACATTAATTGGAGTCTCAATACTGGGTATCAGATTGTGACTTGAACTCTCATCACTGTGTTGGGTCGAAGCGACAGAGTTCATTGTATTAATTGTGGGAATTCTAGACAATGCGTCAGCTACCACATTGTCTCTGCCAGGTTTGTATAGGATTTCGTAGTCATATTCTTCTAAATGGCTTTCCATCGTTTTATTCTAGCATTACTATTCCAGCTGCTGAGAAAATGTGTTAAGGGTTGGTGATCTGTATAGATCTTGACTTTCGCTTTACCGTCGAGGTAATTTTTGAGGGCTTTCAATGCCCAAAATATGGCTAACATTTCTTTTTCGTTTGTAGCATAGTTTTCTTCGGCTTTAGCAAGCGTTCTTGAGAGGAAACATATTGGCTGTTTGTTTTGTGATAACACAACTCCTATCGCAAAGTTGTAAGCTTCAGTAGATAAATTAAATTCTTTTTTAAAATCGGGATAACGGAGTATTACTTCATTTGATACTAAAGTATTTTTTAGTTTGTTAAAGACTTCTATTGTTTCTTGGTCAAGTTTGACAAATTTCTTTGCTGACTCTCTTTTGGACGCTCGTCCGTCTTTCCCTCTTAAAATGGAGCTAAGAGAGTTCGTTGAAATATTGATGGGGCATTTTTTAATCCGAATGGAAGTCGTGTAAACTCATATTTTCCGTTATTGACGGAGAAGGCAGTTTTTTCAATGTCGGATTCTTTTTGAGGAATTTGATGGAAACCACTTTTAAGGTCTAGTACTGAAAAAAGTTTATTGTCACCCAGTTGAGCTAATACCTCGTTTATCTCGGGTATTGGGTATTGGATATTTGTCAGCTATTGTTATATTGTTTAGTTTTCGATAGTCAATGACCATTCGATACTTGCTTTCTTTAGAGGCATCTAATTTTTTGGGTACAATCCACACTGGTGAATTATACGGTGATCGGGATGGACGGATAATTCCGTCGTCCAAAATTTCCTTGATTTGTTTGTTTACCTCGTCTTTTAGGGACATTGGGAATTGGTAGAATTTTGAATATACTGGCGAGTCTGAACTAGTGCGGATTTCTGCCTTCTCATTTGTTGTGTAGGTCAGTTTTTCATTGGGGTCAGCGAACAGATTCGGGTATCTTTTAAGTAATTGGTCTAATTCTCTTTTCTGTTCTTGAGTCATATGGTCTGTACGAGGAATTACTATATTTATTGATTCAAGTTTTATTTTCTTTCAAAAGTCATCAAAAGTTTTTAGTGTAGGTAGTAGGAAGAACTTTACTACGATATCGGGTCTGTTAAATAAGTTAGCCATTTTGTGTTGAGTGATTCTAATACTGCCACCAACAATTACGGCATCAAAAAGTTTCTCATTGAGTACTGGATTTTCTAAAAATTTTGGTTGGATATAATTTCTGTTGGAGCCGGTGTCTATTAGTATTTTCAGTATTTGCCCACTCCTCACTTTGCACTCGAAGTATGCGAGTGAGGAGTTCTTTATTCTAAAAAATTGAGGTCAGAATATTCATATTGAGTGTAATCGTAACTGTCAACTTCGTCGTATTTGCTCAGCGTATTGAGCCAAGGTTTCATCATAATCATTTTGATTGTCATGTTGGGTAATTGCGTCTTCATATTCTGTCATAGTGGACTAAGCTTCAGCACTTGTTGGTTCTACTTGTCTAATCTCGTCTGTCTGAATATTAAAATTTCTCTGCCGTTTTTCGGGCTGGTTTGTTGGACCGGATGGTCTTTTGCCTGTTTCGAATTGAGGAGGTCTATTCATGTAATTAACCATTCTAGTTCGGATGCTGGGGTCCACGTCCATTGGTTCTGGGCGCGGCAGGGGTTTGGGTGTCATTGGGCGAGGTGGAGATTGGTATGGTTGGCCCTGATAGTTAAAATTCTGTCTTGGTATGATAAGTGGTCTGTGTCCATAATCGTTTGTGCGTAGCCAAGGAGTATTGACTGGTTGTTGTTGTCCAAAGGTCATATTGTTTTGTCGAAATAAAGTTGGTTGTTGTTGGGTTAACGAATTTCTCGGAGGAACTGCAGGTGGTTGGCGATAGTTGGAATTGTTGCTAAACTAAAAAGTACAAGGTGCTGGTATGGGTTTTGTATTTGGATTTCTGAAGTGGGTCTGTGGATTTTTATTCATGGCAACATTCGTTCGATAGTCTTGATTTTCTAGCTTCAAGCACAAGTGAAGTGCTGACGGGAGATCTACTGGTTCTTTCATACCTAGTAGACGTGATAAGTTACCTTTTAACCCTCGCACGAAGGTGTCCAATTCTTTGTCGCGGTATAATTTCGTCATGAGTTGTTGACTATCTCAAGATAACTCCATGCAACCTACATAATTCAAAATCAGAGATAAGTTTTTATAAACAGCTTGATGAAAATCTTCCACCGACTGATTATTTCCCTGTACTAACATGGTCATTTGGTACTCTAGCGTGCTTAAGTCACGTTTGTCTGCGTAGTGTAGTGTAAGGCAATTGGAGATAGCACTCCAATTAAGAGACACACTTTATGACTCGTGGGCCGTATCTGCATTACTGACTATTTTATTTCTCATTGTATGTAGGATACTAAAATATTTTGGTGTACCGACTGTTGATGCGTAAGCTCCATGAATCCGATTAACACTCTTCTTCCAGGAACTAAATTCGAATGGTTCCCCCCGGTCCAAGTCAGCTAAATTATCGCGGTGCTCTTCATTTATAACCTGATCATTCACGTCGTTAAAATTTGGTTAGGGTTTATAATATTGCGAACTATGTGACTTATCGAAGGTTTGTTTTTGATCTCTTAATCTTAATTAAATATATTTTTACCTCTAATGGTTATCTTTTGAATGTTATGAAAGTGAAAATTTTATTGGAATCTAGTTAAAAATTAGTTGTTTTATGTTTTGGTGATAACATTTTCACGGCTTGTATACCGTTTTTTTTAGGTTTTTTTTAGTTATTTATTTATTACTAGCAGCCCGCCTCGGCTTCGCACGTGTGGTGACCTTTCTTCCATCTATCTATCTTCAGTTTACATATATATCTATCTATCTACATATATAGATATATAGCAAGTTGCACATTTTTTCAGGTTTGTTTTTGCGTCAGATAATCGAATCGAACTAAATATATAAAGCATTTATACAATAGATTATATTACAATGAAAATATATAACTAAAGTATTGCAGCGTACAAAATAGTTAGATACTCTATTGTAATGCCTTATAGTGCAATATATTTTTCGATTTTACATCGGGAGAAAAAACAAATAGCGCTGATGGAATAAGCACATCCTCGTCTTTGAACTTTCCTATTGTAGTAATAATAAGTATAAGCTAGTCTTATAGTATAAGTAGCATAATGAAGTAGTATAAGTTAAGTTTGGAAATGCACAGTTACTTTTCGTGTATGCAGAGCGAAGCGTTGAGCTAAGAAAAAGAATAAAGACAGAACGAGTTGATGCATTAAACGAAGTGGTTGTTCATTTCGAAGTCGCCTACAATCATCAGAAGTGGGATCACGGAAAATTTTTTTTTATTCAAAAAAAAAAAAAAAGAAGTGAAAACAAACATTACTTTTGTGTATACACGAGTGTTTGTGTATGTGGTTGCCAACAACAACACTAGTGCAGACAAAGGAAAAAGTAACAAAAAGGAAAATGAGTGACAGCTGGACAATTCCTGAAATAAAAGGAGCGTGTGAAGGATTGGGTTTATCAACACAGCGCAGGAAAGCTACATTGATTGCGAGATTGGGTCATGCGCCAAATTATGGTAAAAAACAAGTGACTACAAATGAGTGCGATGAAAAAGGTGATGAAGCTACTAAGAATGAGTGCAATGGCTATGAAGCTATGAAGAATGAGTGTAATGAAAAATGAGACGAGATCGTTCGGAATAAAAAAAATTTTGAGAACAAAGATGAGCAACAAAAAAACGACAAGCAGCAAAGCGACGACGCACAATAAAGTACCAGTGTTTTACGTGCTCACCTATCTGAGAAGATTTAAGATAGATATATATCCGCAGGTACCAAATGTGAGTCATAATTATTTTGGTAAATATGACTCCCTCCTACCTCTTCCGCCAATTTGGCAGCATTTATTAAGATCGAGATCAGGCAAGCATATTTCCCCACTGTCACAAGGACTTTAAGCGAATGGGTAGTAGGCTAAGACCGCTACAAGGCGACACGCCCGTGGTACCAGCACATGGTCAGGCAGCGTAACCAAGTTACTACCAGTAGAGCTCCATGACGCTCAGGGACTGGTTACCCCGGGGGTAACCCACATTACACACACACATAACGGACAGTCTTAGGCTACAATCGGACGACGTTTCAAAAATACTGCATGTGCAAACCCAATTAATCTCCTAAATCAATCCCTATTGGAGAGCACCTCACCAAAATCAAACCCCGATTAACACTCAAAATACCGAACTCATCCATATCCCTTAAATCATCATACAGAGAACATTCCAAGAGAACATCATGTTGACATATCTAGTCCGTTGAGCCACAAGGGCATTCCGCACTGTCATTTAGGCCCCTTAAATGCAAATAATCATGAAGAGAACCATGACCATTCAACAGGAATCCGAGCCAAAGCTTATAACCAAAGTCCGGTCGACCGCCAACAAATGTGACATCCTGAATGTTACCCGCCCACACACAGAACTGTCCCATCTGATTTGCCAGTCAGACAGGACTCACTCATTCAACATTCTTTTACACACACTACGACCTAAGGTCTCCACATTCATCGCAGGTCTAGCATTCATCCTGCAACAATGGTAATCCTCTCCTGATCTTGAAGTCAATGGCTCTTTGCCTGACCTCCAGATCAAGAGGAACTACACCAAGCAAAATCTGCAAAGCCTCAGTGGAGACAGTGCGACATACCGGCAAACATCCGAATATCATGACCCTTTGGCATGATAACACTTTCTTCCGCTGATGCCGTTTTGTACCACACGCGAAGATCCATATGCTACACAAGCAACAAATACTTCCACATATGGTACGAACAGCACGCCTACTGAGACCCCACTCACTCCGCAAAATACGGCGCACTTTATCAACCACACCAAGCAACCAGCCTCTAAGTCGAGCAATATGAGGAATGAAATTCATTCTTTCACCCACAGTTATACCAATGTTTTTCACCTCAGTTACATACCGAAGGCTGCCGCAATCAAACCTGACGATAGGACTCCGACTTGTTGCCAATTTGCCCTTAAGCAACATTGTCACAGTCTTATCCACCGCCACACTGACACCAACACTACTGCTCCATTCAGAAACAAAGCGCATGGACTCCTGGCCCTTGTGCTCAATTTCCAAACGCAATGTCCCTCAATTACGATTAGCAGATCCTCCGCATACGCACAGTACTTATATTCATGTCCGAGCTGCCTTAACAGGGAATCCATCATGAGGTTCCAAATAAATAGACCACAGATAGAACCACATGTGCAACCACGAACCACATCCACACTGACACACTCATTCAACCCAACCGCACATGTAGGCCTGTCAGAGAAATAACACAATCTCTCAATTTTCTCAGCACACAATCCCAACATAGATAGTCGAACGCACCCATGAAATCCACAAACACCCCTAGCTCATACTTGAAACTACTTGCCCGAACACCGTCAGACACATAGCTCCAAGCAACCTCGACGCATTTACCCTTCCTAAACCCAAATTGCAAATCAGATATTTGTTCATTCACTCTCTCCTGAAGCCCTTCTACCAGAACTGTTTCCAGCACTTTACCAAGTACCGGAAAGAGACGGATGCCCCGAAAAGAACGAGGATTACTCTAAATTCTATCAGGCGACTTCAGAAACACTATCACCTTACCACACTTCCACGACGCACAGCAGAACAACGACGTACAGCAGAACAACGACGAGCAGCAGAGCGAGGACGTGCAACAGAATAACGATGAGCAGTAGAGCGACGACGCACAGTAGATCAAAGACAAGCAGCAGAGCGAAGACAAACAAAATCATATTGAACAAAAGAAATACGACGCCATAAAAGTAATGATCAACGTGAATTGTGGAGACAAATAGAAATATTAGAAAAAGAGCGAAAAATACTCGAATTGGAAAAGGAAATAGCTATGCTAAAGTTGAGTATTGGGGAAAGAAATTTAGTAAAGGGCTGTTTGGGACGTTCCATTTGATACCCTAAAAAATTTCTTACCAGATTTTGATGGGCTTACTGATGTTTGGTTCTGGGTAACTCAGTTAAAAAATCTAAAAGCCGCAAATAAACTGAATGACTATCAGTTAAGCGCCATTGTTGTCGCGAAACTAAAAGGCAAGGCTCACAGTGGTTGCACATGCGTATGGATGCAATGTGTGTAGGCGTAGATGATTTGCTAGAAGGCTTAACATTAACTTTTGGAGCAAAGGAGAAAAATTTGAAATGCGCCAGTGGTGTTCTAAAGAAAAATTTGTCGATTACCACAATGACAAAGTCGCTTTAGCGAACGCTCTAGGGCAGGTGAGGAGGAGACAATTGAATATCTGTTAGAAGGCATCCCTGATGTTCAGATAAAAAACCAAGTGTCGATGCAACGCTGCAAAAATAAACAGGATATGTTGAGGTACTAGGCAAAGTGCAGATAAATGTTTTGCCGACGCTACAAATTAATAAACCTTCAGGATAAGGTAGTGACAAAAAATTTCGTTGTAACAGCTTCGGTCATTTGGCGGCTGATTGCAAAAAACCTAAACGGGAGTTCGGAGCTTGTTTTGATTACGGTGGACTGGGACATCGTGTAGCGGACTGCTGACAAAATAAGAAGACTGCGGCGAAGGATCCTAAAACTGAATTTGTAAGACATTATAAATTTATTTTAGATGATAGTAATGATAATTTTGTTTTGTTAGAATGTTTAATAGATACTGGAAGTCCCATCAGCCTCATGAGAAACTGCGAAATTCCTGGAAAAGCAAATTTAAGGCCAGATAAAAATAAGTTTAAGGGTCTAAATAAAAGTGTATTAAAAGTTTTTGGAAAATTTACATGCCTAATAAAGACTTATAATGTTTATGTTGAGCAGGAATTTATGGTTGTTGATGATGATACTTTGGGATACGGATATGGGAGAGATTCTTTAAGTCAAAATAATGTACGTATTTTGTGGGATGACAGCGGGAAAGTGAAAAAGGTAGAAAAAATGGAAGTTAACGAAAATGAAAATTTCGAAAAACAAATTTTAGCGACCGATGTAAGCGAAGAAAACATTATTATTAGTGTAGGAGATGAGTTATTATCCTCAGAAAAACTAAAGAGTCATGAAATATTTAGAACATGTTATTTGCAGCCAGTAAACCAAGTGTGAACCAAGTGTTCGTAGCGAAATGAAACTTGTTTTGGAGAATGTCAAGCCAATTAGTTATCCTCCTCGTAGGTTGTCTTATGTTGAAAAATCCGAACTACAAAAGACATTAGACGATTATTTGGCAAAGGGGTATATAAAAGCTAATGAGTCAGAGTTTGTGTCCCACCTATAGTCTTGGTTAGAAAGAAAACAGGTGGACTAAGAATGTGCGTTGATTATCGTGTGTTAAATAAAATGACGGCGAAACATAATTACCCTATTTCACTTATAGACGATTTGTTGGACGGGCTTACAAACAAGAGGTTGTTTACAAAGCTTGCTTTAAAAAATGGTTTCTTTCACGTTTTTATGGACCAAGAGTCTACTAAGTATACTTCGTTTACCACTGGGGCAGTTTGAGTTCCTTCGCATGCCGTTAAGGAGGGAAAAGTCACTATATAATAATATATAATGATTCCAACGAGAGGACTACAACTGCATTTGAAAATATTGGAGGAGGAACTAAAAAAGTTTGTAGAAAATAAACTAGAATTAACACTGGACAAATGTGAGTTTCTGAAAAGTAGCGTTAAATATTTAGGGTACATAATAGAAGAAAGGGCATAAGTGCGGATGAGACAGGCAAAGAAGCGATCTAAAAATTCCCGGTACCAAGTAAGGTGCAATCAGTGCAAAGTTTTTTGGGGCTATGTTCGTATTTTCGGCGCTTTGTACAAAATTTATCGGTAATAGCGAAGCGTGATTTGACAAAAAAGGATAAGAAGTTTTCTTTTGGTATTGATGAACTAGAATCATTTGAGACACTTAAACTTAAATTAATGAAATCGTCTCTGTTAGCCTTGTATGAGCCGAAAGCAGAATTTGATTCAGAAAGGTAATGATAGAAATTGGCACCCAGTATTTTATTTTTCGAAAATAACTACGGATACAGAATTCAGATATCACATGAGTTGGAAACCCTGGCAATAATTTATGCTCTGAAGCGGTTTCGTATATACTTACATGGGAAGAAATTTAAAATAATAACGGATTGCAATTCGTTGACAATGACTTTGCATAAGAAAGATTTGAACTCAAGAATAGCGAGATGGGCACTTGAGTTGCAAAACTATGACTATGTCGTTGAACGTAGAGCTGGAAAGCGGATGGGCCATGTAGACGCATTAAGTAATGTAGAACTATTTTTGCTGTAGAAACAAGCAATTTTGAGGAAAACTTGTGATTTGCCAAAATAAGGACAGGGAAATTAACAGGATAAAAGAATTATTATAAAGAACGGAAGATAAATTTTAGGAAATGAGGAATCGTGTAGTTTACAAAAAGGTGAATAAAGGTTCGGTGTTGCCTTATGTGTCCAAATCTATGGAAAATTACGTCTTATATCATACAAATTTCATAACGAAATGGGCTATGTTGGAGTTAATAAAGTTTATGATTTGATTAATAGTAGTTACTGGTTCCCGGATAGAAAAAGTAAGATTGAAAATCATAAAATATTGTTTGCAGTGTATCGCTTTTTCGTCAAAGAGTGGGAAAAAAAGAAGGTTTTATACATAACAAAAAAAGTCAAAGCCAAAAAGTCAAAACCCGTTTGAATTAGTGCACATCGACCACAATGGGCCGATCGACAGCAAGATGCATGCTCTAAGTTCGTTAGGTTGTATCCTGTAAAAAGGACGGCGACAAAAGAAGTCATTGTAGCACTAAGAGACTATTTTAGGTCATACAGCCGACCGAAGTGTATAATTTCGGATAGGGGCAGTAGTTTTACGTCAAATGACTATTTGGAATTTTTGAGTGTAAACAATGTTCAGCACATAAATATAGCGACAGGTTCCCACAAGAAAATAGACAGGTGGAGAGGATAAATAGGAGTCTTGGACCAATGATAGCGAAAATGATAGACATTAAAAATAATGTAATTGTTAAGTAGGTAGAGTTTGCTCGATGATTGCCCTCTGAAGCGAGCAGGCGTGTGTTTCACAGCGCCTGCTTCAGAGAACTAATTTTCAAAAATCAAATTACAAAGTAAATTGGTTAGCATCATATCGAAAAACAACTAAAAAATAACTAAGCATAAAGTAGGAAAAGAAAATAACGTTACAATACTGTAGCGTCGAGCTGTCCTTTTGATTGGACGTTCACATAGCAGATAATAAATTTTTATTTTATTTGCTTCTTTTCAAATCTAAACAGTACCTATAATGACGTCGAGAAATGCGTATTTCTCGTTTGTCGCTAATAATACCAGGAACAAAAACAAAGGTTCCTTTTTAACCGCTCAGCCGGCCGTAGAAAGAGCACGATCTTGCTCTCCTGTTCTATTGGCTAGTACAGTAAGCACTAGTCACTCACTCCCATGGAGTGTCCAATGCCCTTCCCCTCAACCACCTGTTCATTCAAACCCAGAATCTACTGTGTTTAACGCTACAACAACCACAACACAAAGCACAGCCGTTACTTCAACAGCTAGTGCAGTTTCAGGAACAACAACAGTGTTCTCAGCTACTGCTTCGATTGTGTCATCACATGAAGTTTCTGTAACAACAACAAACACTGGAACATTTAATATTAATAACCCAAAACAAGAACAAGCATGCAATAGAAAAAATTCTACTATGCAAGCAAAAACAATAAAAAAGACAACTGTGTCACCAGCAGGTAGTCAAAATCTGCGCATGCAAAACGGGACTCATGAAAAAAAAGCGGCAGTGCAGACAGGTATTGACCGCTACATACAATTCCATAATAAACGCAAACTAAGCCCGCAAAAGAATAATAATGCTAAAAAAACCATTTTAGATAGTAATAGGTTCCAGCTACTTGCTGAAAAAGATGAACCTGTTAAAAAAGATGACAATAACGCAGCTAAATCTAAAACCGCGAAACCTCCCCCAATATATGTTCACGAAGAAAGCTCAAATAGACTGGTAGATGCTATTCAAAAAATTGTTGGCAAGAATAACTTTCATATTGTCCCTATTACTAAGGGTAATATAAAAGAAACTAAGGTACAAATTTATACAGAAGCAAACTACAGTTCTGTAACAAAGTACCTTAGAGAGTCTAAAAGAAACTACTATACATATCAACTTAAAAGTAGTAAAGGGCTGGTTGTTGTAATTAAGGGCATTGAACCCTCTGTGGATTGTTGCGATATTAAGACTGCACTGGAAGAAAAAGGGTTTGAAGTCAAAGTAGTTATTAATATGTTTAATAAAAACAAAATCCCTCAGCAATTGTATAAAATTGAGTTGGCTCCAAAGTTGCAGCACTTAAGGACAAATGAAGTGCATCCCATTTACAACCTTAAATGTTTGCTTCACCGTAGGGTAACTGTGGAGGAGCCTCACAAACGAATAAATCCAGTGCAATGCACAAATTGTCAGGAATTTGGACATACGAAATCTTATTGCACCCTTCGTCCAGTATGCGTAGCTTGTGGAGACTTGCATGAAACCGCAACCTGTAAACTAAGTCGCGATAATCCTGATCTTAAAAAATGCAGTAACTGTGGGGGGAATCATACAGCCAATTATAGAGGTTGTCCTGTATATAAGGAGTTGAAGAACAGGTTGACAAAAAAATTCCGCCCATTTTAGCCGTGAGGCTAATCGTACAGAATCAGCGACGGTTATGTGTCCACCTCCTAATATTCCTTTAACTTCAAAGGTGTCGTATGCAGGTGCCCTGCGCTTAGGCGTTCAACAAGAAACTGTGAAAAAGATTGTGAAGCCTAAGGCTCCAATGTCTCAACATAATAAGCCAGTCTTACAAACTATTGTACCCCAACTGTAATGAGCCAGTGTTGCAACCACTAAGTTCTAGTGAGTCTATGTTGGTGAATTTATTGCAGACCTTGAATCAATCAATATTAATGATGCAAAACTCTTTTCAAGAGATGATGAAAATCCAAATTAAAATTTTGGATAAGTTGAATTCCCCATAATGGCTCATTTAAAAATAACTCACTGGAACGCAAATGGCGTTTCACAGCACAAACTAGAGCTGATGAAGTATCTAGAGGACAACAATGTAGATGTGATGTTAGTCTGTGAGACTCATTTGACTAACAAAAACAACTTCTTTATACCAGGCTATATAGTTTATACAACTAATCATCCAGATGGAAAGGCTCATGGTGGAACATGCGTATTAAACACCAGACCCTAGAGTCGTACTCATCTAGTTATTTACAAGCTACTTCGGTCAGGTTGCAAATGCGTTATGGTAATCTGACGTTATCTGCTGTATATTGTCCTCCACGATTCTCTATATCTGCGGATGTTTTTAAAAATTTCTTTGATAGTCTTGGAGCACGATTTTTGGCGGCCGGTGACTATAATGCTAAACACACTTATTGAGGGTCACGTTTATTAAATCCAAAAGGCCGGCAACTTTACAGCACTCTTGTAAATTGTCAAAACAAGCTAGACTTCGTTTCTCCGGGTAGGCCTACATACTGGCCGGCGGATCCAAGAAAAACTCCTGATATCATCGACTTCGGTATCACAAAAAATATACCAAGAAACCTCATATCAGCAGTTACTCATGATGAACTCTCTTCCGATCACTCCCCCGTTGATATCGTTTTACTCGATTTTCCAATATTTGAGGATCGCCCTTATAGACTCATATCTAAGAAAACTAATTGGTTGCAATATAAAAAGTATATTAGTTCTCACATTGAAATTGCACCTGATCAACTCTGAAAGCGATATTGACAAATCTGTTAATGAATTAAGTTCCGTATTGGTAGCTGCAGCTGAGGTATCAACGCCTGGGATTGTTGCTCACAAGTTCAATAGAAAATCGTTCTTAAATAGGGAAATTGAAGAACTGGTTGCTTCTAAACGACGATTGAGAAGAGAATGGCAACAGCACAGATCTCCTTCTTCAAAACAAAGGCTAAAAGATGCAACAAAAAAACTAGCCAAAGCTCTTTTAAGCGACCAGCTCGAGGCACAAAGGCGCTATATCTCTAACCTATCACCCACAAACACTAGATCTTCACTTTGGAAAGCGCAAAAATCGCTAAAAACTCCTATGGAGCTGGACTCACCTATTAGAGACAGAAACGGAATGTGGGCTCGGTCTGATGAAGAGAAGGCTAATGTATTTGCCAACCATCTTGAGCACGTGTTTCAACCAAATCTACCTACTAACAAATTTGTGCTTCCTCAACAGACAATCACAAATTCAGTAAATATGTCTCCATTAAAAACAAGCGCTATTGAGATTGTATCTATTATAAGGACTCAACGGAAACCCAAAAAATCTGATGGTCATGATAGAATCGTGCCAAAAATGATAACTGAACTTCCAAATGCAGCAATAGTTTTTCTCTCATGTCTTTTCAATGCTATCTTTCGAATTGGGTACTTTCCAAAGCAATGGAAGAAATCTGTTATTATAATGGTTCCAAAGCTCGGGAAGGATAAGACATGTCCTTCTTCATATAGGCCTATAAGTCTGCTTCCATGTCTTTCTAAGCTATTTGAGAAGATTCTTAAAGCCAAACTCAATCACCAGTTACAAGCAAATAGTTCAATCCCAGATAATCAATTTGGTTTTAGAGCAAAACATGGAACGATTGAGCAAGTCAACAGAGTAACTTCGGAAATAAGAACTGCCTTTGAACTGCCAAAATAGTGCTCAGCAGTATTCCTTGATGTAGCACAAGCGTTTGATCGATTATGGCATGAGGGTTTGATTTACAAAATAAATTGTTTACTACCCCAAAATATGCATAGAGTCCTGCAATCCTACATATCAAATCGAGTGTTTGTAGTAAGGCAGAAAAATTTCATTTCAAATGAATTTAAGATAAAAGCAGGAGTTTCCCAAGGTAGTGTCTTGGGACCAACTCTATACAAGTTATTTACTGCCGACATTCCAACAAGTAGTTAAATTGTTACTTCGACTTTCGCTGATGATACTGCCGTAATCAGTCGCTCCCGTTGCCCAGTTAAAGCTTCCGCAAGCTTGGATGCTCATCTTAAAAGCCTTCAGGAGTGGTTATCCAACTGGAGGATTAAAGTCAATGAGGGGAAATGTAAGCATATTACATTTACATTGAACCGACGGACTTGTTCTCCAGTAACATTAAATGGTGTTACAATTCCTCAAACCCAAGTGGTAACTTATCTTGGCGTTCACCTGGACAGACGGCTTACCTGGCGGAAGCATATAGAATCTAAAAAGGTACATATGAAACTAAGGGCTCAAAGTCTTCACTGGCTAATCAATTCTAAATCTGGACTGAGACTTGAGTACAAGGGGATGCTGTATAACTCTGTTATTAAGCCAATTTGGACTTATGGTTCTGAATTGTGGGGTACCGCGAGCGCGAGTAACATTGAAGTTATACAAAGAGAACAATCCAAGATACTTAGAACAATCACGCGAGCGCCATGGTATATCAGGAATGAAGACATTCACAAGGACCTGGAAGTACCACCTGTCAAAGATGAATGTTCCAAGCGTAAAGCTATTTACATGGATAAATTAGTTCGGCATGTTAATCCCCTAGCCAGAGTCCTTGTCCATACAAGGAACTCATCTCGACTGATACGTAACGATCGTGCTGCCCTTTTGATTAATTAGAGGCTCGTAGTGCCAAGTGAACTCCTTCCTCTTTATTGTAAGAGGGACACATGTGTATTAGTTTTATAAGATTTGTAACCTTATTGTTAGTCCTATGTATTATATAGGAGATTCAGTAAATACTAAACAAAAAAAAAAAAAACAAAAAAATAAAGTAGGTAGAGTTTGCTATGAACAATACAAAATATAGAATGATAAATAAACATCCGAGTGTTATGATGTTTTGTGACAAAAAGGAAAAGTTTTGGATAGCCTGAAAGAGAATGTTGTAGATAAAATGATCGAAAATGAAAAGAAAATGATAGACAAAGTAAGAGAACGCAAACAAAGCCAAAAAATAGAAGCACAAAAGATTAAGAAAGAGAAAGTATACGACAAGATATAGTGAAGGAGATTTTGTAGAAATAAAAAATTGGGTTCGCACACTGGTGTGGCAAGAAAACTTATTCTCAAGTTTAAAGGTCCCTATAAGGTTATAAAAAGTTTGCCGAATGTCCGTTATGTTGTACAAGATGTGGAGGGATTTCAACAGAATTTGGAGCGTAGAAAATATGAAACCTTGGTTCCAGACAGGCAAGGCTGGAAATAATAAGAATAAAAGTAAGGGAAGTAAAGAAAATAAAATATTCTAGCGATCAAAATGCAAGTCAACTGCCAAATACATCTGTAATGTTAAATAATAACTATAACTTAAGAAGTAAAAAGCAAAACAACGAGGATCAGGTGCTCCTCAATGTAGTATTAAGTAATAAGTATAAGAAAGTCTTGTAGTATAAGTAGCATAATGAAGTAGTATAAGTTAGTCTCAAGTTTGATGTAGACCAAACAACTGTGCAATGTAGATTATTCCAATTGTTTGGAAATGAACAGAGCGAAGCCTGCAAGCTATGCTAAGGAAAAGAATAAAGACAGAACGAGTTGATGCATTGAACGAAGTGGTTGTTCATTTCGAAGTCGCCTACAGGATGTAGTAGTAGCTTCAATCATATTTTGCATAACTTTTTTAACAGCGTTTTTTTTTTTTTGTTCGGCTGATTTAGATTTCGCAGCACCCACCTTGAGTTGTAAATTATGTGGCGGTAATCCTGGAAAATCCAAAGAATTTAGGAATTCACTTGGATAATTCACAATTTCATTTGGATCGATAATAGAATTGATCGACTTAAATGAATGCATTTGTCCATTAATTTGACCATCCACATCCTAATTTTTTGCTGCAAAAATGGCTCGTTCGCTTAACCAATCGTGGGTTTTGTAATTAGCGCCAATATTTGGGAACACTTTTGAAATTAAATCTTCTTTTGACGTTGTCAATTGACAAAGATTTTGTGTTTTGGTAAAAACGTGCCTGTATTTGGACACCTGCGTCACCTATCGGTTCCAACTGAAGCACAAACCTTCTTGGTGACCCCATAAGTACAACAAAAAAAAATATGATCAAAATTGGTTCAGCCGTTTTCAATTGATGAGGGTTTCGACACTCATTTATAAATATAAAGATTACAGTTATTTAAATTGTAAAAACTCAACATAACTAAAAGGTGGGGACCACTGGCTGTTATGACCTTCGGCTCGTTTAATTTTAAAACCAATTTTATACACGACAATATTATCAGCATGAGTAAAAAAAATCCCAATACTCTTCAAATCCTCCGCGTGGTCTATAACGTGTGGGTTTTCTATTCGTGATTCTTTTAACCCCTTGATCAAAATATTGAGACCTTTAAAATAAAAAATTAAATTTTATCATTTAAGAGAAAATGCTGATTTTGATTTAATGGAAACTTAAAATAAATGACGACTTGTAGTAGTTAAATAGTTTTGTGTATGTTTGTTTAACACAACAATTAAAAAAAAATCGGCCAAGTGCGAGTCAGACTCGTACACGCAGGGTATCCAGATTGAGATTTGGAAGGGAGGTATTAGTACTAGTTTTACGATTTGTCTAATTCCAAAGAATGTACCGCACCTATATTAAAAACTTATTGTGTCTAAATTTCTGTTTAATAGTGAAAAAAAAAAAACAAAAAAGTTTTTCGAATAAGAACCTGAATTTTAACGGTGTGTTTGTATGGGAGGTCCGATTAAACCGAAATTCCGAATTATAAGTTTCTGATGTATAGCCACCAACCAACCAAATTTCAAGATCGTGGGGTTACTGTATCGTATAGCTGCCATACAAACCAAAATGTTTCTTGTATGGGAACCCCTTTAAATTTTTTAAAATATTTAATTATTTCTTTTTGTTGCTGATGCCCGGATATAGCAACACATTCTGTGAAAATTTCAACTCTCTAGCTATTAGAATTCATGAGATATGACCCGAGGACGGACGGATGGACAACGATGTCTCTACAACAGGGTTCCGTTTGGTACTCTATGGATAACGAACCCTCAAAAATGAGATATAAATTTATTTGTCAATATCAAAATTTCATTTTGTTATTACAATTGTTTTCTACCTATCAATTTTGTACAGGTTGTCATACCTTGTACTCTACAGATCTGCAATTAAAATACACCTTGATCTCTACAATTTAGTCATACATGTAATTTTCTTAAAATATCTTAACTCATTTTTTCTTTTATTACAATTTCTTTTGTTAAAATATTTTCTTAAACTGCTAATGTTGATTATTAATATCCAGGCATCAAGTTGTCGCCTTGAGCGGTGCCGGTGCCAGTCCTCGCAAGGGCTTTTTATGTTCCTTCACATGCCGGGCTTAATGGTCTTTTGCATTTTGTTGGGCACATTCTTTTCTGTTTAGGTTCACTTCTGGGATGAACTTTATTATTATTTGTTTTTGATTTGGATATTTTTGATTACGCTGAGTGAGTTATTTTCTTCATTTTTTTTCTTTTTTGTTTAATCAAACCGACATTTGAGCAGTAAAAGCGTCCGACCCATATTCAACAACCGTGTAAATCTCAAGATCCTAGGATTACTGGGTCGTAAAATATTTTTGTCTTAATGTTGAAATGCTGTATGTATACTGACTATATCCTAAACATAAGTCAAATCAATCAAATAGAGCGTAGGCAAAAACGTTTTCTTGAAATTTTATCATTTCGATTTTATTTAAATATCGTAGTGCTGTCACAACCTCTGTACACAGTGGCATGGCGCCGTACCTTGTTCCTGTCTGATTTTGAGACAAACCCGCAAATAATAATAATAACAACATAGTATAACATTCTTTATTCAATGATTCTTATGACATAATAAAAGTTTAGCTTAAGCTAAGAAAGGAGAGCGCTTGTGTGGTTTTGCAAGTGAATTGGTATACGAGGTTTGTTCAAAAAGTACGAGTGTTTTGAATTTCCGCGGGCTACGTATATTCGATTTTCGATATTTTTGCAGCGTTATGTTGGCACTCATGTACCTCACTTAAGCTGACAATGTCGGCCATTTGTAATGTACAGTTACATTTTGACAGCTGCTTTGCTTTCACGTGTTTTGGCTCATCTTCGATTTTTGGCTCTTCCAAAAAATGGATAAAAGTATCTGTATTAAATTTTGTGTGAAAAATAAAATTAAGTGCGTAGACGCATTTCGAATGTTGACTGTGACATATGGTGAAGCCACTTTGGTCCAAAGCAACGTTTATCGATGGAGAAGATGTGAACGACAAGAACCGGGCGCCCGAGCACGTCAACAGACGAAATTCATGAAGTGAAGAAAATAGTATTGATCAATCGTCGAATCACCTTTAGAGAAGTTGTTGAGCACATAAATATATCGATTAGCTCCTACTATAAGATTTTTACCAATGATTTGGGCATAACACGGGTCGCCGCGAAATTCGTACCAAACTTGCTCAATTTCTACCAAAAACAGCATCGCATTAACATTGCTAACGAGCTTTTGGACTTGGTCCGCGATGACGAATTATGGGTTTTTGGTTATGACGTGGAAACCAAAGCCCAATCATCCCAATGGATGCTGCCGCACGAGCCAAAACCGAAAAAAGCGTGGGAAGTTAGATCGAATGTGAATGTTTTGCTTACAGTTTTCTTCGTTAGCAGGGGCAGGGGGGCAGAAAGGTCAATAAGAAATATTGCCTGCAAGTTATGCTCAATTTGCGCGAAGCAATCCGCCAGAAACGCCCGGATTTGTGGAAGAACAAAAATTGGCTTTTGCACCATGCTCACACATTGTTGTTTGCGCGCGATTTTTTGGCCAAAACCAACACACTCACAATGCCGCAGCTACCATATTCCCCAGATCTGGCCCTCTGTGACTTTTTCTTGTTCCCGAAACTACGATTGAGGAGATAAAGACAGCATCGAAGGAGGAGCTGAACAAGTTCACAAAAAATGATTTCTTGCAGTGCTTCGAGGATTGGAAAAAACGTTGGCACCATTGTATAACATCTGCTGGGGATTACTTTGATGGGGACAAAATAGATATTGATGAATAAATACATACATTTTTTGAAATAACACAAAATGCGGGATACTTTTTGAAAAGACCTCGTATGTGTACATGCTCTTATGCTTTTTTACTTTAAAATACTTATGTACACAAACACATACAGTCTGTAGTTAAACTGCATACAAGACAATTGACTGAAGTGGCTGATTATGTTACCGTGGTATTGGAATGTATTTATATTTTTTTGTTTATACAAGGTCTCTTCAAACCATATCGTGAATTTTGAATACACGCGGGCAAGAAATATTCGATTTTCGTTTTTTTTTTTTATGGCTCATGTCCCTCACTTATGCTATCAAGGTTGGCCATTTTGAATTTTTAGTTTATTTTTTACAGCTGTTTTGCTTGCCCGTGTTTTGGCTCGTCTTCGATTTTTGCCAAGAATTTGTATTAAATTTTTTTTCGTCGTCATAACCATGTTTCGTCATGAGTTTTGACCCTTGTCAGCATTTTTGAATGGTCATTAACGTCAATCAGTAGCTGCTGAGCGATGCTCATGCGACGTTTATTATGCTCAAAAGTTAACAATTTTGAAACAAACTTCGCTGCCGCAAGATTCATGCGCAAATATCAGAAGAAATTGAATGGCATGAGCCAATCGACATATCGTCAGCAACTTCAATTTATTTATTCGTAACAATTTTCTCACTGCTTCAACGATTTCATCTTTTGTTGTCGTCCAGGTCGGCCATCGTCATTAACATCTTCTCGGTTTTCTGTGAATTGATTGTACCACTTATAATTTTTTTTTTTTTGCTCAATGTAGACCCAGAAAACATCGCAGACAACATTTTAAGTGCTTTGGAGTTCTTAATTTTATATTTCCAGTTTTTTCGAGTAGCAAAAATCGAAGACGAGCCAAAACACGTCCAAGCAAAACAACTGTCAAAAATAAACTAAACATTCAAAATGGTCGACCTTAATAGCATAAAAAAAATTCAAAATTCGTGATATTCTTTGAAGAGGCCTCGTATATGCAACAAAGTTTTACATATTGATATATTTATGTCATGGCATGAGTACACTACACCATGCTCGGACCCATCCTTTGGAAAATCATATCCAGGGTTTTCAGAATGCCTGTGCTGGATGGAGTGAATCCCCCGACATTCTGTTAAAGCAAAACTTATCCGTTGCTAACATAAAGAGTTGGCCCTTCTGGGCTCCCGGCATAACTTTAGGGATCACCTAAAGCTCTCAAGCGAGAAAGCAGCTAATACTGAACATCAGCGATTGGGTGTCTCGCAAGCATACGCATAACTAACATCTTACCCAGTTTTTGTCATGGCATGGTTGCTTTTGTGAATACTTGCATACAGATTAACCTTTTTTGTCTTTATTGTACAAAATGGAGTAGAAATTGGCTACCTCGTTCTACATGCTGAGAGATGAAGATGCCTGTAATACTACCTGCAGCATTATCGTTAGAGATGAAGAATTAAATAAAAGTGTGGTCCAACCTGTTGCGAGGATAGTTTATTAGCGACTAAAAAACATAATTCATTCATAAGGGTAATAAAGGAAATAATAGAAATAACAAAACTAAATGACCATACATGTTGCATTGTAACTTTCAAACATGTTCTAACATATTTTTCAACACCCTTCCTCAATGCAAGCATGTTTACAATTTCATTCTTACTATTTTATTTACTAAATTTAACAACTTTACAAACTTTTAAATAAATCCTTGATGTATTGCGTCTGGGCCAAGGTGATCTCACCTAGTTCTCCTTTACGTTGAATCTCCATACCACGAAACAATTCCAACGAACTCTTGTCAACACATTCAAAAGCTTTTGAAATGAGTGCCTTAATGTTGACTAAGTCTTGTTTTGACTTGCATACTATAATGAGATCATCAAGATAAACCATTATTATTGATAGATTACCTCCTTTCTGTTGTCTATATAAGCATGGCTCGTTGTCTAGCGGACAAAAACCAATACCGCGTAAAACACCATCAAGCTTGGAGTTCCACTCCCTTCCTGACTGCTTCAACCCGTATATGGCCTTTTTCAGTAACAGAACTTTTCCTGGCTGACTGTCATCTGCATATCCCTCTGGTTGTCTCATATACACAGTATCTTTAAGATCACTATTAAGATATGCTGTGCACAAATCCATCTGATGCAGGTACAGTTTTAATTCAGCAGCCATTGCTAGTACCAACCGCATGCTCTCCAGCCGACACATAGGTGCAAATGTCTCAAAGTAGTTAACGCCGTACTGTTGCGAGCATCCCTTCGCAACCAATCGTGCCTTGAAACGTTCTACTTTGCCGTCTGCGTCCCGTTTTAGACTGTACACCCATTTGCAGCCAACAGCTTTCTCATTCCTTGGTAATTCGGTTAACACCCAGGTTTTTTTTTTTTTTTTTTTATTTTTTTTTTACCGATGGGGAAGCATTAAAAGCCGAACGAATCTACTATTCGAAGTGTGGGACTTGCACCCACTAAACCCCACCGTCCCAAGTCCTACAGTCCCCCTGGCACTACCGCAAAGCATTACGTCAAGGAGGAAAAAGGGAGCATAACAGCTCAAAGTCTGCTTTTACCCCATGTAAATCAAAACAAATTTACGTTAAAACTTCTTGTCAATATCAAACTAATGACCTATCACGTCTTCGTTCGTCTGAACTCGTCGTAATCGTTCAATATGCCGCAGCTCTGTCATGATTGGAGCTGCAGCCTGACTTACCACATCCCAATTTAGCTGCGATTCACACATATGCCGGATGCAGTTCGACACAGTCGGCACTTCACCAAACGCAGATGAGATCACTGATCTGGCAACAACAAATCTAGGGCAATGCAGGAAAACGTGTTCTGCATTTTCGTTTTCGCCTGTGCAACTCGGACAGAAGGGATCATCATCATATCCCCGCTTATACAGGTACTCCTTAAAGCACCCGTGACCGCTCAGGAACTGGGCTAGGTGATGGTTTACCTCTCCAAATTTTCTGCCCACCCATTCTTCGACGTTGTTAATGAGCCGATGGGTCCACCTGCCTTTGTCAGAGCTTTGCCATATCCTCTGCCACTCCACCATACTGAAGGCCCTTTCATCTAGCCTTCTCACTTCACCAGTGCTCCTCTTAGTTTCAAAAAGCCGACTTATTTCTGCAACAACTATGTCAACAGGCATCATACTCGCCATGACCAGGATTGCATCGCTGGATTCCGTTCGAAAAGCAGCACAGACGCGGATTGCACATGATCTGTAGACTGAGTTCACTTCTCTCATGTATGAGTGTATTTTACTAGCATCAGACCAAATCGGCGCAGCATAGACTAGAACCGACGTTACGACACTTGCTAACAGCCGTCGCTTGCGTTCCCGTGGTCCTCCATAAGTCGGCATCAGGCTTAGAACAGCTCCTGATATTTTTGATGCTTTAGCGGCTGTTAGTGTCAAGTGTTGCTTGAACGTCATTTTTGAGTCCAATTCAACTCCCAAATACCTCAAAGATGGCTTTGATACAATTTCGAGGTCGCCAACCGTTAGGCTAAGGTGTTCCGTCAGTCTGCGTTTGCTGACAAGCAGTACTTCTGTTTTGTGCTCAGCAAGGCGCAGATCTTTTTGACTCAGCCAGACACCAACTCTTCTAACAGCATCGTTGCAGTCAAACCTGAGCTCGTCAATAAACTTAGCCACAACCACAATTACCAAATCATCGGCAAAGGCCACCACCCTTACGTTGTTTGGCATTTTAAGATTTAGGACGCCATCATACAAAGCATTCCATAACAGGGGGCCTAAAACTGACCCCTGCGGTACACCTCCTGAGACTTCATACTCGAGCTCTCTACCCTCCGCACAGTAAGTTAACCGTCTTCTGCTAAAATAGTCGGCTACCACTCGGATCAGGTACTGTGGAACGTTGAACCCTCTAAGAGCTTCCATAATGTGCTGCCACTTTGCAGTGTTAAATGCGTTTTGGATATCGATCGTCACTACAGCACAATATTTCTTAGTGCCACCTTTCCATCGCTTACCTTTAATGGCGTTTTCGGCGATGTCCTTGACCACTTTCATTGCATCAATCGTTGAGCGCCCCTTACGAAAACCATATTGATGTTGTGAAATGCCGCCAGCAGTACTTATTGCAGTTTCTAAGCGATCTCGCACAATCCGTTCAAATATTTTTCCCACAGAATCCAACATACACAAGGGCCTATAAGAAGAAGGCTCCTCAGGTGGGTTATTTCCTTTTGGTATTAGAACCAGCTTTTGAATTTTCCATCTATCCGGAAAAATTCCCTCCTGCAGGCAACAACTATAAAGCTTCCTAAATGTGTCCGCACGTTCAAGCATAGCAAACACCCAGGTTTGATTTATCATCAATGCATCATACTCCTTCTGCATTGCATCACGCCACTCTGATGCATGCTCACTGTTGATTGCTTCATTGTACGACGTTGGAATCGATACGTCCCTAGCAACCAAAGTACCAAGTATGTTGTATTGCTTCCGCGGACGACCTGGCTGTCCTGTACGAAGCAATTTGGGCCTGCCGGGGCCTACACGCTGCGTTGATGCATCTTCTTCAGCTGGTTCTTCTACACTTTCACAATCATCAGTGCAGTTTCTTTCGCTGCTGCCACAAGCGACCACGTCGTTGCCACCGACATCCTCAGCTTCACTGGCATGTTCATCAACATTGCTAATGACCGTTGTCATTTCATCATTACTTTTGTTCATTGACAAATCAAAAGTAATACGCCCGCCATCAGCCTGCTGCTCACTGCTACACTCATCAAACATAACATCGCGTTTCTCGACAACTTGCCTCTTTTCAGTATCATACAACCGATACGCCTTGGCTGATCTCGAATACCCAACCATACGATACTCTTGGCCTTTTGATTGAAACTTGCTCTTGTGGTGACCTTTGTCAAGCACCACTGCAACGGAACCAAAAACTCTTAGATGACTGATTGATGGTTTTTTACCTGTCCACGCTTCCATGGGTGTCATGTTGGTTAGAGCACTTGTGGGTGACCGGTTTCTCAAGTATACAGCTGTGTAAATAGCCTCAGCCCACAATGCCTCGCCTAGATTAGACTGCACCAGCAAACATCTTGACATCTCTACCAAACTCCGATTAGCCCGTTCTGCCACGCCGTTTTGTTGCGGCGTATATGCAGTTGTTAGTTGCCGTGCAACGCCATTTTCTCTTAGAAAACCGTCGAATGTTTTGTTTACGTATTCACGACCGTTGTCGCTACGAATACATTTCAGCTTCTTTTCAGTCTGACGCTCTACCAAGTTCTTAAAATCGACAAACTTCTCAAAAACTTTGTCCTTACGTTTTAAGAAATATACAAATATGCGTCTGGATTTGTCGTCAATAAATGTCACAAAAAATTTGGCACCACCAACTGAACTTGTTTCAAACGGACCACACACATCAGTGTGCACCAACTCCAACAACTCGGTCGCACGGTTGTCAGTTGCATTTGGGAAAGGTTGCACATGTATTTTGCTGACCATACATGTCTTACAAGCCATCGTAGGTGAAAAATTAACCTTTTCCAATCCTTTCACCATATTCTTCTTAGCAGCTTCCATTAAACTAGAGTAGTTCAAATGACCATACCTTTTGTGCCACAAGGTTCCGTCGTTTCCAATTGCAGCAAAACACTCATTTCGCTTTCCATCAAACATGTACAGGCTACCAGCTTTCTTGACTTTCAATATGCACTTGCCCTCTTGCACAACCTTGGCACAATCGCTCTCAAAACGAACACTGCAACCGTTTTTAACTGCTTGACTCACAGATATGAAATTTCCTTTCATACTTGGCACAAACAACACATTGATCAATTTCAATACACCAAAATCTGTTTGTAGTTTTACTTCGCCGTTTCCTTTTGCTCGTAAGAAACCAGCATCAGCCAAACCAATCATTTCTGTGTGTTTTTCAAATTTCGTGAACAATTTTCTATCACAGCACATATGACTAGTCGCGCCACTGTCTAGACACCACATCGAACGATCAAAACTAACGGCATCCAACATACCTAACAGACTGCTTTGCCTTTGTTGCTCAAAAGAAACTGTTATAACTGCACAAGCCGTTGCCTGGGCCCATAACCTGTTGCGAGGATAGTTTATTAGCGACTAAAAAACATAATTTATTCATAAGGGTAACAAAGGAAATAATAGAAATAACAAAACTAAATGACCATACATGTTGCATTGTAACTTTCAAACATGTTCTAACATATTTTTCAACACAACCTCTTCTGCCTTGCGAAGTTTTACCTCAATTGTTAGTCCCGCCAGGTTTGAAAAAGTAAAGGGCGGTGTAGTCCGTCGGTGGTTTTAATACGTAGGCACCATAAAGGACTGATGTTTCGTGCATCCTAATAGATCGGTCTATTAAGATCTTCGAAAATTTGCCTTGACGAATCTACAAAAAAAATACAAATTGAGCACGTGATAGAAGTGAAACTTCTTAAAAATATAATAGAATATGGAAGATTTAGTTTGAGAGACATAAAGAGAAAGAGAGATATCATTTCAAAACATATATAACAATACAAATTATGCTTTAAAAATATTCTGTTGTTTATTCAATATTTACAATGTCCATTGTTTTCTTCAATTGGTATTACCGATTTAATGGTTTGTGGTAACTAAAATGTAAGTATGATGTACACACATTTTATTTTTGTTGCGAATTTTTGTAAAATTGTAAGCGTTTAATTTTGGTTAACATTTTAATAAAATACGTTACAGGAATAAAAAAGGGAGCTGCAGTAAATATTTGCATACACTCGAAATTTTTCCAAAACATATTTTTTTTACAAAATTTACATTTTAAGTTCTCACAATTAGCCACCACAATGTTCCATTTGTTTGTACGATAACAAAAAAACACCTAACTGTTTATCATCGGCGATAACCTGCAACCTTTTTTTTTATGTCTTTTTCCTCAGTATTAGCTGAGCCATGCAAACGTAACCTTTCCTTGATCATTGAGATTTGGATGCACCAATTTTCCAACAGTGTCAATTATCGACATCTTATGAAGTTTTTGGCTTGGTGCTCTGTCGAAGTGCAGCCAATATATACATCCTTAGCTGTTGAGGTAAATTTTTCTGAAGCTTCATTAACTATTTTATTGTTATTATTGGTAACAGAGATATTCGTATTAAATAAGCGAACTCCATTCGGGCACTCTGTTTTAGCAGCTTCTGATGTACAAAATCGTGATTCAAACAATTCAATTTCATGACCTGCAACTTGTTCGCCGTTGCCAATTTTGGTTAATATCGATGAAAATAATTGATTTGACTCTCATTACTTGATTTAGTTCATTAAATTGCAGTCCTCTCCATAAAATGGGCCCAGCAATCGATTGTTTATGTTGTTTGTAAATTGACGTTGCGCGCACCGGTAGAAATTGTCGCAAATCACCAATTAATGTCACATCAATGCCACCAAAATTTTCGTGGTAACCAGTAATCTGTTTTATACGTGCAACACTTTACTCAAACTAGGTTTAAAAGCAAACTAGACTAGACAGAGAGGCGGGATCAAGTGGATTCTGCGCAGTAGGAATCAAGGTCACTCACCATCCATCCCCACTCTTAAAGCTAAAGACAGACGACTGTGGTATACTCAGTCCCGTTACTTAATTGTCACACCATGTATTTCCCAATGCTTCTTGTGAAATAGAAATTAGCTTATTGATCAATGATATAGCATCATTTTTATCATGGCCAAGTGCATCGCGTGGAGCATTATTTATCCACATTGGTATATGAGCATGTGAACTTCCGCGATGTTGGAATTCAATTCTCTTGAAATAATAATTTTTCGATTGCATGATATTGAGCAATACGTTGACCAGTTTATTGAAATATATTGCACAAGTTACTGCATCCTCATTGATAAGCGTTGTCCGCTGCATATAATCCAAATTTTCAGTCATTTCATGAGAAATCTCAATACCGTGCTTCAGTTTATACAATATTTGTAATAAATCGATCCGTCAGGAAAATAGTTGGTTTACACAAGTGTTTAATCATGGCAAAAAGGTCTCTTTTTCGATTAGCTCAGTATCACGTTGAGTTTGGAATTTATCGAAGAAAAGCTAGGTTTGTCTCAATAAAATATATTCGTCATTTTCAATTTGCGAGTGATTGACGTATTTTCCCCTACGTGCATTTTTCCTAATTTGCAAAGTGCCGACGTCGTCGTCATTGGCATTCGCTTGTTTTTGTACAACACATATGCTGTTTGCTTGCATGTTGTTGTTATAAACATTTTTATACACACAACCTGCATGTTTTCCAGTGGTTTTATTTGTTTGGGATATGGCAATACAAATACACATTCTATGAAAATATCAAGTCTCTACCTAGTGCGGTTCACGAGATACAGAGCCACCAAATTCGTGACAATTTGTATTTTTTCACTCAAATTTTTAATATAAATTATTGTCCAATTTGTCCATCATTACCTGATTTAGTGCTTAAAATTTCGGTCCTCTCTATAAAGTGGTTCCAGCAATCGATTATTTATATTGTTTGTAAATTGACGTTGCGCGCACCGGTAGAAATTGTCGTAAATCACCAATTAATGTCACATCAATGCCACCAAAATTTTCGCTGTATTTACCAGTAATCTGTTATCTCAGCACCTATCATGCTTACTTCGTCAATTATTAATACTTTGACGTATTTGAAAAGAGCACGGTATTGATGAACTCCTCTAGAATAGAAAATGAAAAAAAAAAAAAAAAATAACAATATCATCAAAGTTAACGGTGTTTTATCAAACAAGCAAACTTAACGCAGACTTTATGGTGCCTTTATGTACAATACTTGCTGCTAGACTTAGATCCCGTTATCTCAAAAATGAACAGTAAAATCTAGATTTTTGTTTTTAATTTTCATAGTATATAAAGAATAAATTGTATGAATTGCATATTAACAAAGCGTTTTTTTCTTTTCTAAAAAAAAATTGTTAGGTGAACGCAGACTTTATGGGCTATGTGTATATGAATAAATTATGCTTTCTTTCTTGTGAGCCGATGCTTAACCCAATGAAGCAACGACTGCAATATAATGCGAAGACGACGAAGAAAATTGTTCTCTACCGAAGCCAATGATGTTTCACATCAAGGCCCGCGAGTGCTAAGCACATTGACATTTTCCTTTGTGTTGGGTTTTGTGTTATGCCCTTTTCCCAGCAGAGCATTAGCAGCTGCAATATGCACTCAGATCGAAAATTAAATGAAAATGAGTGGAAATGAGCTTGTGTGTTATAAAAATGTTTATAACAACAACATGCAAGCAACTAGCTTGTGTGCGTGCAAGCACAAGCGAATGTACGAAGATAATAGTTGATTTAATTTTTGGGCAAGAGAACACAGACGGCAAACGTAAACACATTGTTTAACACAAGAACAACAATTACGCAGCAACAGAAACCAAAAGCAATATACAGACGGACGGACAGACAGATAGATTGACATACAATCGTGCCATGACCCTTCCCCGCACACGTTGTGAGAGTCCACAAGCAACATGAAATTGTACAACAATCTCATATGTTGTTCTTCCGCAGTGTTATCTGTGAATCCAGAATTTCTTCATCTGTGACTGAAGCTGTTGTAGCCACGTTACCGTCTACTTCTATATAGATTTGTAGATCAGTGAAATTTTCTGTCATGTTCAACTGTTGAACCCACTCCGTTATTGGAAGGACATCTTCACTTTCAAAATCTGGTCTCGTTCAACTTCATCACTTGCAGAACTGTCATAAAGCATACCGAAAAGTGCTGAATAGTTGTTGCTGTGACTTCTTCCCAGGCTTTAAAAAGCAAACTTAATGCATGCAGCATATTTATACAAATTTTACTTTCAGATTCAACAATCTCCATCAATAGTTTCCTTCTGTAGTGACCCTTGAGGCTTTTAATTACGTTTTGATCCATAGATTGTAAAACACTAAGCGGGTTTGGTGGAAAAAAACCAACTCTATATTTTTAAGATTAAAAATGGGAGGGTGAGCAGGGCAGTTGTCAAGAAGAAGCAAAATTTTAGTTCCTTTAATTTTGATTCCCATCTTTGAAATTCTTCTTCAAAAAGTAGACTTGTCAACCATGCTGATTTATTACTGCTAGAAACAAACAAAAGTATATCTATCCTAAGTCAATTTACGTACTAATGTGTAATAATAATTTTGCCACTTATATTTTGAGGATCCACTAACGACAGACATTTCACATCTATTTTTCATGGAGTAAATTCATTTCATTTTACCTCGACTGTCCCAGAGGCACAAAAAACATAAACTATTGTACTTTTAAATCGCCACATATTGCTCGCATTGTAGTTATGATTTGCATTAAAATAGTCATTGTTTGATAGTTTTCGTTACTGTTTAGGTAAAGTTGGTTTTATATTACCGTCATGAAGTAACATAGCTTTTAAGCTATATTTATATTTTACACCCTGATTTTAAGTACAGTTTCCTTCATATTCTAAGCTTCTTTGAATGATTAATTTTATTATAAAATTATCAATTTTGATAATGTTGGCTTCGTTTCTGATAATGTTGGCTTCGTTATATTGTTTTATTTGAGAAGTATGCGGTGGGTATGATGCCTTGTCATAGAGTTTGCGTCATCATTGATGTGTTTTGCTGTAGCTGCTGTCTATAATTGGCGTTGGGAATTTCTCAATTTGTATTGGTATTGAACTATACTGGCTTGAGAGCGTGTGACGTACTATATAATAATAGACTTTATGATCCTTTCGAAGACAATTGAAACACAGTTGAGCATGCGTCGCGTAGCTACATCTTGTGGTAACGGCATGTCCCTGAATATCTTGCAGCTGCTTATGTAATGGTCGTTGGAGATATAATGTATACATTTAACTTGCAAACTGACGAACAACCAATCATTTCGGTTTCCACCATTTTATGGCTTTATAAAAATTGTCGTGTAAGTCAGTCAACTTCGTGTTAGCATCCACTTTTGAGCTCCGAATTACTGATGCAGAGTCGACAATTTTTTGCATAAAGTTTGCGTCAGGCTTGCTTATTAACGGCAGGTCAAATAAAGCCAAACGTATTTGATGAATAGTAAAACTTCATCGTCGTGGCAGCCCCTTAACCGTTATAATGCTTTCGGATAATTATCATACGGTACTTGGAACGGCCGAACGATTTCCAATGCCGAACCTGACACGCAATCGAAGTGATAGGTGTATTTAACCATATGTGGATTCTCATCATTAAATGTTTGAATGCGCTCATGAACCGCTTGTAGTCGGCGTTATTGTCGTTGAAGCTAGGCAATGTAAATTTTGGGTAATGGAACTTGCTGACGCGTGCCTTACTATTTAGCTCGCTCGCAACTGGAAGTAGATCGTATAATATGCCATGATATACAGCTCCTCTAATTCTCTTCGTCCATCATCTGTACAGATCAAAGTTTGTGCAGTACATATGACTCCATTTCAGTCTCACTCTTTGTGTTTCTTTGTTATCTATATATATATATATATATAATACATATTATAAAACAAAGTCGCTTTTTTCCTATATTCGCTTAAATCTTTAAAACTACGCAACGTATTTTGATGCGGTTTTTTTTTAATAGATAGAGTGATTGAAGAGGAAGGTTTATATTTATAATATTTATAATAACATCCATTAAATAGTGGAGAAATACTGTCATTTTCACTATACATATACCTATATACCTATCTTTAAAATTAATGTAGTTGGCATAGTGTTATAATTCATGGAAAAAGCATTTACTGTCACTACAATATTCCAGCTTCTCATTATTTACACAGCAAAGTTTCTTCAAATGTGATTTTAGATTTTTTTATTTAAGTCTGATTATTACTATTAAGAAATTATAAAGTCATGTCTGGAAGACGTCGTCGTTCGAACATAGGTCGTAGTACAGTGAATGCCAAAAGAGTACGTTCAGGAACATATGAAGAATCGTCAACGGAAGGTGAGGCTCGCCTCAGTCAGCTTCGGGATAGATATAGAGCTGAGAGAGAGAGAATCATCAGCACGAGTTACTAATTCATGGGTAAATAAAGAAAATTCTGCCATGAATTACGATCCTTCGATTTTTTACAAGGACGATCGTATAGTATCAATAGGTACTATGTCAGTGGTGTGTGAACATTGCTTGGCATTGAAATTCAAGGACGAATCGAAAGGCATGTGTTGCTTACAAGGAAAAGTCAAATTAGAAGAAATTCTCCCTCCAACTCAACCACTTCACTCTCTTCTTACGGTTGCTCATCTATATATATAAAAATGCACTCAAAAAATAGTATGACCCCTCAAAACTAACGGCTGGACTAATTTTGATGATTTTGGTTTTTGTTTGTTGTACTCATGGAGTTACAGTCAGGTTCAATGCTACATTTGGATCCGGTAGGTAGCGCTGTTGTCCAGATATAGATAGTTTTATGCCATTTTTAAAATTTTTTTTATTTGGTGCAAATTATACTGAACCTGCTTCGTTTTGATTGTTTGTTAAGTTTTTTAGAATCATAGCATAAAAATAAAATTCAAAATTATTTCAATTTCCGCAGCTCCCTAAATACGTTAAAATCGGTCCAGCTGTTCTTGAGTTATGATTGGTGTTAATACATATGACTTTGTACAATATATTATTATTTAAATATTATTAACTTAAGATCATGTTTTTGTATTTATTTGTTGTCGTTTTTGTTTTCTTGCATGATATTGTTGTTTTCAAATGTTTTCGTTTCCACATATAGACATTAAAACATACAATAAATGATCAAACAGAAACGGGGTTCTATAGCAAAAAGCTTATTGTATTTAATCATAATGAACTCACAGTTGAGTCAAAATAAAAGCATTTCTTATTTAAAAAAAAAATATGAAAATGTATAAAAACTTGCGAGTTGCAACAAAGTGGATAACATATAAACATTCTTCATGAAAAAATATGTACACATGCCAACTTTCATGTTGATCGCTCAAACAATGTTGGAGTTAATCGCCGTTAAACTAATCTTTCGTACCATATTATATAATATATATAGATATTCACAGTTTTTTTAATTTGAATTACTTCTTAATCAATATTTTTCAAATTACAAATTCAACAAAGACACAAACTTGCAAAATAGGTATTTCTTTACATGTCGCTTTTAATCGTTTTTCTTCTCATAAACTAAATCGCTGTCACCGACTTTGTTTGCTTTCCTCCGCTTTAATTGGGCTCTCGTCTGCAAGCCCAATGACAGTTGAGAGACCCACTTTTTCTAACATCTGATCTGGAAACGCTCCCAGATTCTTATTCTCCCCGAACATTATCTATCCTTATAATATTGCAAGTTTGAAAAGTGGTTGGTGAAATAAGATTGTGAATCTATGTTGTAGACCATGCTCTGTATTAATATGGCATGAGACGATGTTCGTTAAACGGTTACCATTTAGACTTGATATTAATATTCCCTGAATTATAGGCAGCTCCCCGAGATGTTGGTGTTGCAGCTGTAATTTTAACATTAAGTACATATGAGTTTTAGTTAGAGCGAAGCTACCTTCTTTGTGTGTATTTTGTTTTTAATTTTTCATTACTATTTCATAAAAAATTTCTAATAACCTACCTGTATATTTAGAAAAAATAACATTTACTGAGAATTCAACCAGTCTAACTGTTAAAGAAGGCAAAAATACTACAATACTATGCGAGGTGAAGGGCGAACCGCAACCTAACATCACATGGCACTTCAATGGGCATATCATCATGAACAGTAAGTTAAAAATAAACAAGTAAAAACAAGTTTAACTTCACCTATGCCGAAGTTGATATACTCTACACGCACCTCCTAGAAAACGTTTTTGCCTACGCTCTGTGATAGAGCATTCAGAAATATTTAATTATTGATTTGACTTATGTTTCCGGTATGGTCTGTACACATAGAGAATATCAACGCTGAAACCGGAATATTTGTATGGGAGTTTTACGATCCAGTAATCTTGATATCTACACGGTTGTTGAATATGGGTTAGATACTTGTACTGTTCAAGTTT
The DNA here is from genome assembly GCA_037043295.1 of Amiota minor. Classification (NCBI taxonomy): domain Eukaryota; kingdom Metazoa; phylum Arthropoda; class Insecta; order Diptera; family Drosophilidae; genus Amiota; species Amiota minor. The sequence continues at coordinate 10,743 of JBAMAW010000538.1, read as the reverse complement.
CAGTTCGACAACACAAAAACAAAAAAGGTTTTCCAATAAATCCTAAGTTTGGATTTGGATTTGTATGGGAGCTATATGCTCCAGTAGCTCTAGGGGGTTGAGATTTACGCATATCATTTATAGAATCTAAATTGTAGTTCGATGGGATGAAAAACAAAAAAGTTTTTCTAATAAGAACATGAATTTTAATGGGTGATTTATATGGGAAGTACCTCATAGTGGTCCGATTCGGCTAGTTCCAACAAATATACTGCGTATGGTAAAAAGAGCAGTTTGTCCAAAATTACAGCTCTCTAGCTCAAAAACTGAGGGACTAGTTTGCATACATACAGACGGATAAGCCGACATGGCTTGATCAATTCGTCTTGTCGAGCTGATCAAGAATATACCTATGTACAAGGTTTGTTCAAATCATATCGCGAATTTTGAATTTAGGCGGGCTACGTATATTCGATTTTTGATTTTTTTATGTTGGTACTCATATCTCTCACTTTTGCTATCAAGATCGGTATATCGGTTGGTTCATGCCATGCAATTTTTTTTGATATTTGCTCATGAAAAGTGTGCCAGTGAAATTTGTTCCGAAATTGTTAAATTATGAGCAAAAGAAACGTCGCATGAGCAATCCAAAATTGCGGACAAGGCCTTGGAAAAAGAAAAACCGAATACGATCCAAAATGGCCGACCTTGATAATATAAGTAAGGGGCATGAGTACCAACATAACGCCATAAAAAACGAAAATCGAATATACGTAACCCGCGTAAAATCAAAATTCCCGGTACTTTTTGAACAGACCTCGCATATACTTTACTCCTTCTGTCTGTTAAAAACTTCATGACAATCTTATAATACTATTTACACCGTGAAGAGTATAAACAATATTTAAATTGCTAGATATTGCAAACTATTTATATAAATAAATTTTAATACAAGTAAATTATATGATACGAAATATACCTAAACCTCGGTTTACCGAAGCTTACATACCTTTTACACCCCAGGTATGAACACATGCAGAATTTATAACTTCTATCCCTTTTTATTTGTCAGCTGTATCAATTATTGTCTAATCGCTTCACTTTTAGTATATGTTATGTCAATTAACATTTTATTCTACTAAGTTTATGAATGTGACAAATTACTAAAAACACAGATACAAATTCTCTAAATAATTAAGCAGCTACGAATCCAAACGGACATATATCCAACAATCAGTACGTTTATGTGATGGCTAAATCAGATTTAACATAATGTTGATGAAATAAAACTAGTCTTACAAATTATTAGCCACTCTGCTACAAATAATTATATCAGATACCGTTCATCTGATTGCGACGATATTATGTGTATGGTTGGTTCCAGCTTGAGATCTGATATGTGGTGCAGATGTCGCGAAATTGGTGAATCAAATATTGCATATAAAGCTAAAAGACGTATTTCAAAATAAATCAAGTTATCTGCGTCAAAAACTACTACAAAACTACAATGTCAACTCTTAAATCAATGTTTTTGATTCGTCCGATTTTTTTAAAAGTATTTCAAATTAAACGACTCCATAATATACAATAATAATACTGAAGAAAATGCTAGAGAGTGCAATACATTTGGTAAATAACTGAAATTTTTTATTTGTCTTCGAAAGTGAAATTCCAGAAATGATCGTACTCATCACGCAATGTCAACGCTTTCGGTGAGCCGTGCAACGCCCGGCCTGGTAGCCTAGTCTAATATACAATCTAACATTTAAAAAAATGGGCCAAGTGCGATTCAGACTCGTACACGGAGGGTTTCGTACCAGATTGGGTTTTGTATGGAAGGTACTCTCCCTAGTAGTCCGATCAAACTGAAATTTCGTTATTATAAGTTTCTGATATATAGCCAACAACCACTTAAATTTCAAAATCGTGGGATTACTGGATCGTATAGCTTCCATGCAAATAAAAATGTTTCTTGTTTGGGGACCCCTTTAAGTTTTTGAAAATATTTTAGTTTTCGTATTTGTTGCTGTTACTTTCGGGTCCGATATTTGCCGCCTTTGGTGAGTAATTGACAATTCAAATTGTGATATAAAACTTAGACATATTTTAAAATCAATCAGGATAGCTACTGTCGCAGCCGACCTCCACTGTCGCCAGCGAAACCATCATTTATTGCTGTTGACGTTACTTTGACGTCGTAAGAGGAAATTTCAATTACATTTGCTTTATCCATCCACCAAAGTTGTCAACGCTTCGGCAATCCACATACCTTTCGACGATCAAATCGCAATACATACGAGGGTCAATCAACAAGTACTTAGCCTCACCGCCCGATGGCGCTGCTTAATAGTAATCAAAAGAGTGCTGCCATCGTACATTACATTCTTTTAGTATCCTACTTTCAAAGTTTTATTCAATTCCCTTCATTAGTTTTGTTTTGATAGACTCTAGAAGCGAGCGTGTCGGTCAGTTTTACAAAAATGGAAAAAAAGCAATCGTCTCTGGTGAGACGAATCACCGAACGATATTGCTCTTTTTCCAATTTTGTATTGTACTACAATCTACTAGATGGCCGAAGCAATCAATCAATTTCGCCTAACAACATGCAGTGATCCAAACGTCTATAAAACATGATTTCCACCCGGTACATCGTTCATTTGGCTTTCGTTGACTCAACGTTGGTGTGCACATTGTTCATTCATATAGATATACGTGGAGATTTTGAAGATGTTCATCAAAGGCCAACTAGACGATGATGGTCACAACACAACCGTTGCCAAGGTACCTCCGTTTTTAGGCTATTCGACCGCTTTCAAATTGCCTAGACTTGCATTACCAGTATTCGATGGTAAATATGCAGAGTACAAGAAGCAGGTAATAGATAATAAAGTCGATCTAAGTACAAGTATATCGAATAGTTTAAGTTAAATTGATGAATTGCCTCTGAGGAGCAGCCTTGCAAACTGTAAGAGCTTTTCAGATCACCTCTGAGAACTACTCATAAGCACTCGAGCGCCTGAGCGTTCGAAATAGTCATACAACATTGGTGTTTGTAGACATCAGGACCTCACTATTAAGCCTACCATCGATCACCAAACCAACTGTAAAACTTGTTGTTATCAATTGGGCAACGTATCACAAACCGCTCATCTAAGATCATCTCTGTCGTTTTGGCTAAGGTTGCCATCATGGGACAGGTGCATTGAGGGCATTGAACGACACTCTGTTTTTGGTGTTCATCACTACATCGCAGGCGGATACTGCAACTTGTACTCAGCATTCTTCTTGAAGCAACGCAATCAAGAATTTCTTCGTCATGGACACATTTTAAGTTGGTCGCTACAAACTTGTCAAATTTGCTCTAGCAACGATTATAAAATATCTAGATGTGTTCGTCAAAGATGCATTAGGAGGCAACAAGATGCGCCGAGCTCTCCTAGATCTGTGCTCACATGTAAATTTTTTCTCGTGAAGGTTTGCGCAATCACTATGCCTCCCACGAAGCAAGCGGCATAACCAGAATCAACGTATTGGTGGTACGCAGATAAACATTAGGTTTCAAACTTGCACAGCAATTTGGAACTTTCGAATCATTGCGCGATTCATCTGAAATCAATAGATTAACTTGGAGATTGCCTGACAACGCAGTATTAACTAACGAGAAGCTTAACCAATCAATTCTTATAGATTTACTCTCGGTTCTGAAATCTTTCCTGATATCATTTCAGTTGCCCAAATGAGACTCGGCACAAAACTGTCCGCTACAGAAAACATACTTGGTTGGGTTGTATCTGGTCGTTGCAGAAGATCTGGCAGCAACAAAGGAATTACCTTCTCACTAACTTTGAATTTTTTTTTTTTTCCCCGATTGGATATGTACTATTTTTTTTTGCTCACTTGTTCTCTTTTGACCAGTTGATCTTTTTTGTTCTGTTGTTCTCTTTTGTTCAAATGTTCTCTTTTGCACAATGTGTGTCGAGTAGTAGTTAATTTTCTAACGTGTTTTCACTTTCCTACATCTTACATCTTAAATAAAAAAGAAAACACTAAGTACGTTTTTAACAATAAGAGGGGAAAAGGCAATGAACAATATCGAACATTTTCGAATTGTCTCTTGAATAATGATCTGGATTACTGGGTGTCTTAGGCCTCATTTTTGAGAGCTACTTGCGGCAGGCCAAGATGCCTCTCAGCGCCACCCGCAACCTAAGTTAGGTCGGATCGACTGGCCTGCTTCGTTTTAAGCGTCTACGTCTAGACAATTCGTGAGATGGAAGGTCTGTTATTTCTAGATTGGTATGTCGCTCTAATGTTTTGTGGTACCTCCTCCTAGCATTAATGATTTCTTTCTGAATCATAGTTACGCCGAGGTCTTTGTGAATTTCATAGTTAGATATAAACCAGTCCGCATTAACTATTGATCGAAGTATTTTCGATTGTTGACGCTGAATAATGTTAATGTTAGTTTTCTTGGCTGTACCCCATAATTGCATGCCGTACGTCCATATAGGCTTAATTACACTAATTACTATATTACTAATTTCCCATTCGTTGTTAACGCGGATATAGCTGCTTAAATTTTAATATGAGTTGATCTCTCTTTTTTTGGATATGATGTTTCCACGTCAGTTTACTATCAATATGCATGCCCAGGTACTTTGCCACATTGCTTAATGGAATGTCAGTACCTTTTATTTTTAATTGTCTTGGCTGATAAGCTGTCTGTGTTATGTATATCACTTGCGTCGTTTTTAGTTCATTCACTTTTATTTTCCATTTATCAAACCAATTGCAAGCTTCGTCAAGAATATTCTGCAGCTTAGTTGTTGCTACAACTAAATTTTTATGGGAGTACATTAGTACTGTATCGTCAGCGAAGGTAGCCACCATTGACGAGCTATCTCCTGGAGTTGGAATGTCTGATGTGTATAAAGTATACAACATAGGACCAAGTACGCTTCCTTGAGGGACTCCCGCTCTTATCTGTCTTAGCGTAGAAGATTCATCCTTACATTTAACGTAGAAATAGCGACAGTCAAGGTAGCTTTTAATGATTTCAAATAGATCAGTTGGAAATACGGTCCTAATTTTACTCAGTAGGCCGTCGTGCCAGACTTTGTCGAAGGCCTTTTCTATGTCCAGAAAAACACCATCACAGAACTTTTTTTCATCAAGGTCCTTTAAAATTTTATGAGTTACTCTGTGGACTTGCTGAATTGTGGAGTGACTTTGTCTAAACCCGAATTGGTGGTCAGGTATGATTCTGTTCACGTCTAGTATTGGTTGTATTCGGTCGAGTAGGAGACGTTCAAATACTTTAGAAAGTAAGGGCAATAGGCTGATTGGTCTGTACGATGAGGCCTTGGTTGGATCTTTGCCCAGTTTGGGTATGGCTATTATTTCAGCAACCTTCCTTAAAGATGGGTAGTGCTTTAGTCTTAATATCGCATTGAACAAATTCCTTATAAATACGATTACCTTCGCAGGAAGCTCTTTGAGTAACTTTCCAGTTATTTGGTCATAATCTGGCGTTTTTCTCTGACTAGTGCTTTTTTCAATACAGTGCCTAACTTTATTGGTTGAAATCATTTTTGTACAGTATTGTGGAGATGGAGTCCTGTTGTACAAATTGGTGTTACTATTAGATTGATTGGTAGTAAAAGCCTTTCATAATAGTCTGCCAGTAGTGAAGCTTTGTCATAGTTGGTTCTAGCCCAAGTCCCATCCGATTTGAAAAGTAGCGGCTGGTGGAAGGTGCGATTTGTGAAGTGCTTAGCAGCGTTCCATAATGAGTAGTTAGTGTCAGATGTCGGCGATAATGTTTTTGTATAATTTACAAATTGTTCATTTTTAAAATTCCTTAGACTATTTTTCAAATCTTTGATTCCTTTGTTAAGTTTAGCTTTGTCATTTGGATCTCTCGTCCTTTGCCAGATCTTACGCAGTTTGTTTTTGTTCGCGACTTGAATTTTTATTGAGCGGGGGAAAATATAGTTTTCCTCTTTTGGATTAAGATCTGGCGTTGCTCTATTAGCTGCATCGTTTATAATGTCATTCAAGTATATCACTGACTTTTCAATATCGTCAGGTTCTTTAAGAGGTACATTTATTGTGAGGCTATTGTCAATAAATTCTCTGTACGCCTCCCAGTCAGTTCTGAAATTATACATTTTGCACGCGGGTTGATCTTTTTTTATTGCGCAACTATATTCAACTTGTATTGGTGAATGATCGGAAGAAAGTTCAAGTCGGGAATCAATTTTGAGATGTGTTATATTCATGTTTTTTAATACACAGAAGTCTATTAAATCCGGTATTTTAGTCCGATCTGTTGGCCAATATGTGGGTTCACCTGTACTCAAGTGCATCCCCCCAATCGTATGAATTGCACTTAGCAAGTTTTTTCCTTTGGTGTTTGTCAGTCTTGAACCCCAGTTTACATGTTTCGCGTTGTAATCACCTGCTACGATGAACCTTGGACCAAGCTCTTTAAAGTAGTCCTTAAATTGAGCTGTTGAGATTGAGTGTCTAGGTGGGCAATAAATCGCTGCTATTGAAAGGTCCATATTTGTCTTCTAATAGCAATTTGGACGATTGAATGTGAGCGTGTTGATAATTTTCTAGTTCAACGTGTCGAGTATTGTTTTTAACAATGATGGCCGTTCCACCATGTCCTGAACCATCCGGGTGATTTCATTTATACATTTTATATCCGGGAATGCTCAAGAAGTGATAACTTGTGCACTGGGTTTCAGAGATTAGAACTACGTCAATCATATTGTCATTTAGAAATAGTTGGAGTTCAAGGATATGTTTGTGCAAACCATTGGCATTCCACGCAATAATTCTTAATTTATTGTCCATTTTGTTTGTCAAGTTTGGTTATCAGGATGGTTATTACATTCATCATGTTAGTCACCTGTTGAATCAATTGCTTCATCATGATTTTAAGATCAAATGAATCGTCATTTGGCATAATATTATTGTTATTTTGATGGGAGGAATTACTTTCTATGGTCGGATTCTCAGTTGAGATGACTTTAGATTTTTGGGTTGGTCGGTTGATTGGCTGGGTTGGGGAGTCGCAGCTGTTATTTGCGCGTAGCTTATACCATTCTCCACTTTACTGGACGTTATGGGCATTTGCTGAACTTTTGTGAGATCCGTCAATATTTTGGGCCGAAGGGCAGGAAACCGTTGGATTTTAAGGGTTTTGTATATTTCACAACCCTTGTAGTTGGCTGTGTGAGCTCCACCACAGAGAGCACATTTTATTTTAGTATTTGACTCCATACAAGAGTAGATTGTTTTGTGCTTACCAGCACATTTGACGCATACTGGATCCCTGGTACAATAGTTTCGGGTGTGCCCGTATTTTTGGCAGTTGGAGCATTGCACTATCATCCTCTTGTTGTGGGGGGCCTCAAATTTAATTTTGGTATGTAGTAATGTCGTAATATTATAAATATTTTTATTGGTTGAGCTACTTTTAAGTTCAATTGAGAACAAAGGAAGTGGTTTATTGGTTGTTCTTTGTAGGATATTATGTATATTTATAACTTCGTGGCCTAATATCTTCTGTTCGCGTTTTATGTCGTCGGTGTCTGTTGATTGATGAAGATGTCTCAACATAATTTTAAAACCTCGTTCATCTTTGTGCTTGAAAGTGTAATATTTGGTTTCTTTGGTTTTTAGCAATTCAATGATTTTTTTATAATGTAGGGGTTCTGCCGGTTGGATACGAACTTCATCATTGGGCAATGTTTTAAGTACGTAGTTATGATCTACAATTTCATCCATGGTAAGGAGCACCTGGTGTTCGCGCTGTCATAGCAAAGAACAGGAGAACAGGAACTTGCCCTGCGCTCAGGCGACTTGGTGGTTAAAAATGAGGATTCATTTTTGTTTTTAGGACAGGAAGAGACAAACGAGAAATATGCATTTCTTGTCGTCTTTGTTGTTGAACTGTTTTTTTGATGAGCAAAATAGATAGATCTCTATTGATTTCTTTGTATGTTTTAAATTTTACTTTACTAATGCAATGATTTGCATAGAAAAGGGAACTAAAAATTAAAACTACAAGAAATTGCAATCAATAGAAATAAGTATGAAAAATAATTGAAACACGTCTTCACTGATCCAATGCCAGCAATCAACTAACTTTGAATGAATCTGTAAATAAGGCATATTGCGTTCTGCCAAAAGAAGAAGCGGACTGAACACCTGATCAAAGCCGGCAGTAAGACCATTATATATATTGTAATTCAAGGAAGCACTTAATCGTCAGAATATACGTTACTTAGAATTCATACAAAAATTTAAGAAAATTGGACATATGAGTCTGATGATCACACCAAAGTTAACCGAATCCCACTACTACGTATCAACAACTGTGTACTGAAACCCACCAGAACGTCAACTATTGAAGGACTTGCTCATGATTGGACCCACCAATCAGTCGAGACTTACTTTGTGGAGCGGACTCTGTTAAGAATATTCGTCTCACTCCATGACATTCCAGCTTTAGAGAAGAACTAGAACTTAGAAGAGGAAGCTGCCACTAAGAGATTTGGTCTGGGATCAATGTCAAGATTTCTTTAAAATTGCTATTTTACCTTAATATGTGTCTAGGAGTACAATTTAGTTCGGTCCGTTTTCAAAAGATGGCTCCACCTGCAAGTTGTGTCCGATTTTGGAGCGATTACCTATTCCATTGGAAAGGTTTGACATCTGTCAACAATAATTAGTGAGCATCAGCGTCTGTTTCTGACAACAACACTGTTTTTTCCTCTTCGAAAATATCCGGATTTGTGTTAAATAAACATCATTTGCGGAAAGTTTTGATTTTTTTTTTTTAATGGGAAGAATAGTGCAGCTGAAGCCCATCGAATGCTTGAGGAAGTTTATGGTGAATCTGCTCCGACCGATAAGTCATGCAGAGAGTGGTTTCGACGCTTCAAAAGTGGTGATTTTAGTGTCGAACAAAGAGGGTCCAAAACCAAAAGTTTGAGGTTTACTGGATCAAGATCCGTGCCAAACGCAAACTGAAATCGCAGAATCATTAGGAGTGACCCGTTCGGTTAAAACAATTGGGATTAATTCAAAAGCAAGGATATTGGGTGCCGTACGAGTTGAAGCCGACAAATGTCGAAAGGCGATTTTTCGCTTTGGAACTGCTTCTTAAAAGACATCAAAGGAAGGGATTTTTGAATCGGGTCGTGACTGGAAATGAAAAATGGATATGCTACGATAACCCCAAGAAGAAAAAATACTATGCCAAGCCTGGTTAACCCGTTCCATCATCGTCTACATCGACGCCAAAGCAAAACATCCACGGTTCAAAGGTCATGCTCTGCATATGGTGGGACCAGATGGGTGTGGTATATTATGAGCTACTAAAACCAAACGAAATCATTAATGCGGAACATTATCGACTACAACTAATGTGTTTGAGCCGTGCATTGTGTGAAAAACGGAAAGAAACGGCCGAAAGGCATGACAAGGTGATTTTGCAACATGACAACGCTCGGCTCCACGTAGCTGAACCGTCACAAATTACCTGAAAACGTTAAAATGGGAGGTCTTACCCCACCCGCCGTATTCTCCAGACCTTGCTCCTTCCGGCTACCGACTTTTTCGACGTATGCAAAACGATTTGGGGTGCCACCGGTTCGGGTCTTTTGAAGAAATCGAAAAATGGCTCAATGATTGGATTGAGGCCAGAGAGATGGTATTCGAAAATTACTAGAGATATGGGAAAAAAAGTCGCTTCCAGAGGACACTACTTTGAATGATGTATTTTTATTTTTTTTCCCATAAAAAAACACTTTTTTTGAACACAAAAAACGGACCGAATTAATTTGTGCTTCGATCAAAATCAACGGCCGATCAGGAAGCTGTCGTTGCCAAGGTTGGGGTTGTGTGCTATCACAGCTATACGCCAATATAAGGATATTATGCGCAATCATGAACTGCACAACATACCTGTGGTGTGACTCTCAAATTGTTTTGCATTGGATTTAGCAACAGTCATCTACACTATCTACTTTCGTAGATAGAAATATTACACTTTCAAGCCCAAAGATGAACGAAGTTTTAAAGTAATATTATGCCAAATGACGATTCAGCTGAACTTAAAATCATGATGAAGCAATTGATTCAACAGGTGACTAACATGATGAATATAATCACCATCCTGATAACCAAACTTGACAAACAAAATGGACAATAAATTAAGAATTATTGCGTGGAATGCCAATGGTTTGCACAAACATATCCTTGAACTCCAACTATTTCTAAATGACAATATGATTGACGTAGTTCTAATCTCTGAAACCCATTGCACATTAATCACTACCTGAGCATTAGTACAATTCATACGATTGGGGGGATGCACTTGAGTACAGGTGAACCCACATATTGGCCAACAGATCGGACTAAAATACCGGATTTAATAGACTTCTGTGTATTAAAAAACATGAATATAACACATTTCAAAATTGACTCCCGACTTGAACTTTCTTCCGATCATTCACCAATACAAGTTGAATATAGTTGCGCAATAAAAAAAGATCAACCCGCGTGCAAAATGTATAATTTCAGAACTGACTGGGAGGCGTACAGAGAATTTATTGACAATAGCCTCACAATAAATGTACCCTCTTAGGGAACCTGACGATATTGAAAAGTCAGTGATATACTTGAATGACATTATAAACGAAGCAGCTAATAGAGCAACGCCTGATATTAATCCAAAAGAGGAAA
>JBAMAW010000537.1:0-39651 GCA_037043295.1 Amiota minor | reverse complement strand
ATCACAGAAGCTCCATGTTATATCAAGAGCAAACACAATCACAAAGACCTGGAAGTACCACCAGTAAAAGAAGGATGTTTCAAGAGTAAAGGTATTTATATGGATAAAGTAGTTCCACACGTTAATCCACTAGCTACAGTCCTTGTCCATACAAGGAACTCATCTCGACTGATCCGTAACGATCGTGCTTCCCTTTTGACTAATTAGAGGCTCTAGTGCTAAGTGAACTACTTCCTCTTCATTGTAGGAGGAACACATATGTATTACTTTTTTTAAGAATTGTAACCTTATTGTTAGTCCTATGGATTTATAAAGGAGATTTAATAAATACTATCAATATAAAAAACGAAAAAAAAAAAAAAAAAAAAACAAGAACCTGAATTTTAATGGAGGGTTTGTATGGGAGGTCCGATCAAACTGAACAACATAAGTTACTGATGTATAGGCACCAACCACCTTAGTTTCAAGATCGTGGGATTACTGGATCGTATAGCTGCCATACGAGCCCAAATGCTTTGTGCATGGGGACCCTTTTAAGTTTTTAAAAATATTTTAGTTTTAGTATTGATTGCTGATGCCCGGATAGAACCACACATTTTGTGAAAAATTTCAGCTCTTTAGCTATTGCGGTTCATGATATGACCGGAGGACGGACGGGTGGACGGACAAGGAAGTCTATGCAATAGGGTTCAGTTTGGTGGTAGACAAAAAAGGCTATGATGAAAACGGGGTAAGAAAGAACAGGCTAATTATCGACTTTAGGAAGTTAAATAGTAAAACCATTGATGATACCTATCCCATTCCGAATGTGGGGGTGATTCTAAATAACCTAGGTAATTCAACCCTCTTTTCGACTCTGGATCTTAAATCTGGGTTCCACCAAATCGAGCTCGCAGAGCGAGACAGAGAAAAAAACAGCTTGAGGGGTGTCTGATTTGTTCTTGGTATGACAGGATACTATCGTTGTTTCATCCGTGACTACGCGAAGATCGCGAAGCCTATAACCAGCATCCTTAGGGGGGGAAAACAATAAAAAAAAAATCATGGTATTTTTTGATCAGGCCCAAGTAGATGCCTTTAACACACTCAAGCAGAACTTGGTATCAGAAGACGTTATGCTGGCCTATCCAGACCACAAAAAAGCATTCGACCTTACTACTGATGCGTCTTCGCATGTGCTGGGAGCTGTATTTTCTCAGGGCGGCAAGCCAATCACAATGATTTCACGGACCTTGAATAAGAATGAGGAACACTTCGTTACAAACGAACGTGAGCTCTTAGCAATAGTTTGGGCCTTGAAGATGCTTAGGCATTACCTGTACGGTGTAAGGGAATTAAATATATTCACCGATCATCAGACCCTAACCTTCGCAGTGTCTGATCGTAACCCAAACCCAAAGATAATTCGATGGAAGGCCTTTATTGAGGGATACGATGCCAAGTTGCACTATCAACCCGGAAAAGAAAATCTGGTAGCAGATGCTCTATCTCGTCAATTTATCAACTCCTTAGAACCTGAAGCCGAGTCAGATTTGGCGACAATCCATAGCGAAGAGTCATTAACCTACACTGTGGAGTCGGTGTCAAAGCCACTAAACGTTTACATGAATTAAATTATTCTAGATTATGGGCAATATCCATCAAGAAGAACATTCATAATATTCGGTAATAAGTCTCGTCTCCATCTGGTTTTTCCCAAACTCTTTTAAGATGTTATTGGAAGTGGTAAACCCTGATGCAGTCAATGCTATTCATTGCGAGTTATCCTTATTAGCAAAAATTCAACACCAGCTGGTAAACTTATTTCCAACCACCGATTTTCGTCACACAACAAAGTTTGTAGCAGACATCTTCAATCCTGACGAGCAATTAGAAATCGTAAACCAAAAACATAACAGAGCTCACAGGGCCTCACAAGAAAACGTCAAGCAAATACTTAACGTCTACTTTTTTCCCAAAATGGAAAAGAAAGCAAAGGAGGTGGTAGCTAACTGTAGGATCTGCTCTAGGGCGAAGTATGATAGGCACCCAACTTAACACCCAATTGGAAAAACACCCCTTCCAATTCTTGCAGGGAAAATCCTTCATGTGGATATTTACTCCACAAATTCCAAATACTTTCTGACATGTATCGATAAATTTTCAAAATTTGCAGTAGTTCAGCTGATACCCTCGCGCACTATAAATGACATAAAACCGTGTGTCCTGCAACTGCTGAACATCTTCTCTGGAACTAAGACAATTTTTTGCGATAATGAGAAGTCGCTGAATTCTAACACCATTAAATCATGCCTTAGAGACAATTTTAATATCAATATTGTCAATGCGCCACCTCTGCATAGCACATCCAACGGCCAGGTTGAAAGGTTCCATGGCACGCTTGGTGAAATAGCCAGGTGTATCAAACTGGAGAGGGGGGTGGAGGATACAGCTGACCTCATACTCTTAGCCACCATCGAGTATAATAAGATAATCCATTCTGTAATCAATAAAAAGCCAATGGATGCCCTACGTTCGTTAGCAGAAGGGACAAAGGAGACGGTAGAGAAATTAGAACTTTCGCAGGTGAATACCCAGAGGAGCCTAAATAAGGATAGAGTGGCCCGAAGCTACAACATCGGAGACAAGGTTTTGGTAAAATCAAACCGACGTTTAGGGAATGAGTTAACACCCCTCTATACTGAGGGTGTAATTCAGGAGGACCTTGGTTCCACGGACAAAGTAAATGGTCGGATAGTTCATAATTGTCCTTATGATAGATAATAAGCAATACTTTATTTAATATCCTTGCGTAATCTTCTCTCTTTAAAACTTTTGGGCTGGTGACAGCGTACGCAGCCAATGCGAATATAATCAACTTTACGCACTCGGACTACGTACCGATAACGGAGGGTGACATTGTTCTGTGGGAATCTTACGGATACCATAAACAACATACTAAAAATGCAAAAAGCTCAGCCAATAGACACCTCCTACCTTTACGAGACACTTCTGGCCAGAAACAGGGCCATCATTTCGGATCTAGATAATCCAATCCACTCAGTCACTTTAGCACAGATAGGGTTCCTAAACCCAATTATTCTGGATAATGAGGTAAATGCACTTTCAAACAACGAGTCTCTCAACAATTTAACAATAACCGATATCATGTTAGTTTCTAAGTTTAAAGTTCTCCACGAGGAAAATTTAATTCACTTTTTAGTTAAGTATCTTAGACCTAAGTTAGTTTGCAGGAGAATGACTTTTCTTCCGGTATCACGTAATACCAAAATGTTGTCACTTCTTGACAACACCGTCGCAATCTGCAGTAGAGACGTTTTCTCCATAAAGGAATGCCAAGGAATAACGATGCAATTCTGTAAGAGACTTGGAACTAAAATTTGCGTCCAGAAGCTAGCTTCTCGAACTCTCGCACAGTGCAAGTCGACCACCGGTCAACTTGACGCACTACAGGAAATTGGTAACGGCATGGTCATAATCAACGACTGCGCAGCATCGGTGACCTTATCGAACGAAACAACCCTTCTTGAAAGGGGTAGTTACCTCGTTACCTTTGGGGACGAGGTAATCATCAATGGAACAACATTCGTAAATAGAAACGCCCTCGGCGTAAGAACAGCTGAGATTCCATGGGTCTTCCAGATAAACATAACGGTGCATGACGAGATGCTCAGCCTGCCCTACCTAAGACACCATACCCTGGAGAACCGACAGTTGATGGAGGACCCCAACAGAGGACTCCAGACTAAAATGGCCGTGACGTCAGAAGGAGAAAAGCCGCCACAGCAGGAACTGTAGAGAACATTTTGAAAACAGGTCCGCCGACGTCCCTCATTTAGGAGGGGAGAAATTAACACAACAATCTCCACAGCCAAAAACTGACATAGTATTGCTTGCCACCACAAATTAAAAGCAAGAAATACAATAAATTGGTCATTTGGTTTCTTTAGGTTGCTTTAGTTGCTTAGTATTAAGCAAATTATTGTTAAGATAAAAATTAGTCTATGTTGGAACAATTCTATCGTTTCATTTCCACTATGTTACAAGGTATTTCGTTCTGTTGTTTTTAATTTCAATGTCTTATAATTCTCAAATGATTTGTACTTTAGCTTATATAAATAGTTCGGTTTGCTAATGTTAATTTGTACCTGAGTCAGCATGCTCAGTATCAATAAATAAATAAACAGTTCAAACAGTGTATAAATAAAATAAACAGTTTGGCTAGCAGTAAGGTTAAAAATGTGTAAAAATAATTAACATATGTATTTACAAACATTAAAAAAAAAAACCAAATTTATTAATAATTTGTATAAAACGAAAGACAATAACATGGCTTTACACATCCGCACACAAACCTTTCTATTCGACCATTCTAATTCATTGAAAATATCAACGGCTGTGTGTTGTTGTTGTTGGAAAGAGGTTATCTTTAACACCTTTTCTTACCTAAGCTACTAAACCAACTTTGATAAAATTGAGATTGTTCACATCTTGCGAAGAATACATTTCAATAACTATATTTTTTCGTCAAAATCGGTTCAGTGATGTAAGCAGGAAATGCTTCACAATTTCAGTTTACATTTCATTTCGTTGAGCGACGTGATCATTCATTTGCACAGGGATAAAATGTACATAAAATGATGTACTCACAATTCGCCAATACATTTATTTTCATTTACAATAGATGTACATAGTAACATGTGAATGGGAGCAATAGTCACATCACAGAAACAAAATTAACATACATTCACATTCACTTTAAATGGGTTCGGCAAAAGATGTACTCCTATTTAGTGAATGAATCAAAAGGCGTTTCGAACGTATTCACGCACAAGTCTATTACATACGTAGCACATACTTTTAATTAAAACTCTTATCTAATTATAAAATCAAATATATGAAAATTTTCGTGTTAATTCACTTTGCACTGAAAAAAAGCGTAAAATATCTAATAAATTTGCTGAAACATATGTTCACTTTGAAATCTACTGGGTAATTATCGAAAAAACAAAAAATTTCGGCGTGATTCGAAAATTTAGCTAAAGTGCCGCTATTTCGGCTATTTCTCGCACTGTGCAACACCGGCGTAATTAAAGTGTCATTTTTCGGTTGCTTTTTCTCTCGCATATGTGCTGCTTTTAGCCACTTTTTACACATTTTGCTTTTTTGAGATAGCGAAAGCTATTTGACGTGTCGATGGGGGTGTTTTTGCGTTTCATCAACTGATTTGATAAAATCAGAGTTCGCAAATAAATGGCAAGATTTTCATTTGGTTGTCAAGCAACCGGTTGTTAAGAAACGGAAATGTAAACGGATGAAAAAGATCTTGTGAATTATTTTTCGTTTTTAAATATTTACGGCGGACATGTCATTTTTGATTTCTTTATGGCAAGGCCCGCCAAAAGCAATTTAAGGTGTTATTTATTCAAAATGTTATTCATGTGTATGTATGAGTTTTAGCATATGTTTATCTGCTCGTGCGTTGCAATCGACTATTTGTTTGCTACCTGTCATGTTTACAATTCGGTTTACTTTGTTGTGCTGTGTAATCACATTTATTCTTTCCTATCTGGATTGTTTTCCATTCTTCACCCCTTCCTTCCTTTCAATAACATAGTGAACTCATGTCACACCAAAACAAATCGAGACATTTTTGCTTGCAGCTTTATTTTTTTTTTTGTGGCTCTAATTGCCAAATATTTTGTATGAGATTGAGTAAAAGATTATTTTCTAAATATATTTTACGACTTATACTTTTAATTCACAATCGTAACGGTGGCCAACAACCGAAAAAATTCAAAAATAATTGAAAAGGTCTGTGAGAAACCGAAAAAAATTAAAAACAAGTGAAAAGGTGAGTGAGAAATCGAAAAATTCAATTTGTTCGGTGTCTCACTTAACGTTCTATTTTGAAAATAAATGACTTATCAGTTATTTCCCAACTCAGGATAAAATCAAAAAGTTTTAATTTTTTTTTTTTCAAATCGCTCTCTCTCTTTCCCATTTTTGCATTTGAAAACCATTTGATGTATCGAGGGGGAAATTAATTCTTATTATGAAATCATTGTTGTGAATGGACGGAAACAACATCACCAAATAGAAAAAAAAAAAGAAAGCAACAATAAAATATTTAATTTTGAAAGTGTTGTTGCTAGTGAATGACATATTATTTAGGTATTCTATTGTAGTTTGTTTTGTTTGTCATGGTTTTTTTCCGCCGCACATTCATTGTGTGCACTCACTCGCTGCCTTCAAAGTGAACTAAATATTAAAAGCTTTCCATTTCACGAACGAAATTTGATATAGTCGATGGGTAACGCATCAACCAACAACAACAACGATTTGAAGTACAATTTGATGTGTGTATGCCTGCCTTAAACAAGACTAAGCTAACCATGACCCGATTCAGACGATGATTGTTTTCTGTCTGGAGTGTCGATTTAGTGAACGCGGGAAGCACGAGGCTTATAGGGTAGATTTCACTCATGTACCATGCGTGAAATATTGTTTTGTTTACATTATTGTTTCTGTTTTATGCTCATATTCGTTGTTTTGTCATTTTCGTTTGGTTTCGTAGAGTGAGGATTGATTAATTTGCATTGTAGAAGCAGCGGTATATTATTGAATGTGAACAAATTTGCTTCGCGATGAAAGTAGACTAAAGGTAAGAAATTCACTACACAAATATTTGCGCAAATGTTGTTTTGTGGATGATAAAATTCTCTCATTCTTGTGAATATTTTGATGTGAATAGACGCCGGTGTTCAACGAATAAAACAAAGAAACGGTAATTGGTTTACAAAAACTAAAGGAATTCGAAACTACTTATGAGCGAATTATGATTAGAACAAAAATTTGTGCAAATGTTTGTATCGTTTACTTGCAACGATACAAATTACAACAACTATTTGCGCAAATATTTGTATAGTGGATTCCTACCTTAAAACACAAATAGGAAAGTGAAAATATTTACTTGATGCCAAACTCATCGCAAGGATGGCAGCTTGATTGACCAAAGAAGAATAGACAGAAAATTACAGACTCATCAGTCTACGTCTGAAACAGGACCATCTAATCTCTACATGTACATGGTATATACATATTGGCGGACAGATACACCAAAAGAAGTACAATTTCCTTTTGCTTGTTACTCTTTTGACATGCTCTAGCACACGATACACAACTTCATTCCATTCAAATGAACGCAACTCACTTCTTTTGCTTCTTTTACCGCTTGTGATGATGTGATTGATGTTTCTTACTGTCGATGATGCGTTTAGTATTGCTTCTGATTTTTTTTGTTGTTATTGCTATATCGTCTTCCGTTTCTTTGACGTACAACGACTTCATTTATAAATGCTAGGCAAGCATCGGTGGCAACAGCGATTACAACATCGTTTCGTCTATTCATCGATGTATTCATTCGTCGGTTTAGTTATTTTCGTTGATGTTCGTTTTGTTGTTATCTTAAATTTTGCACATTGTTTGTTTTTTAGTGCGTGTGTGTGCTTGATTTGAAAATTATATAAACACAATATTACATACGAGTTATCTTTATTTCTATTTTTTTGTAGTTTAAAATATTTGTTTACTAAATCCTTTTATAAATATCTTATGCTTTCTTTATGACTTCATGTATGTATGTATATAATTTTAGACATTTAAAGTATAGAAAAGAAAATACATAAATATGCGTTGCATTACCAATATTCTTTGAAAGTTTGTACGAAAATTTGCCAAAATTTAAGCAACACGACTCAAGCCAACACAACACAAACACATCGCACGAAACGTGTGCACTGGCAAAGAAAAAAAAAAAAAACAGACCAATCGACCAAACCACTTTACCGAAAACGAAATACCAACTGCGCTTACACAACACATTCTTATTAGATTTGTTTTTTTTTAAAGGGATCGAACGCAACGGTTGAAATGGTCATGTTCTTGTTGGTTAACAACATGTTTGATGAAACATTTTTTGGATACAATTAGGAAAACTTATAAATCGCACAAACGTATAAAATCATATGCAGTTACTTCATATAAATCTCATAAAAGTCAGCATTTTGAATTTATTCACACAGTAATGCTGTTTCCGCAGTGAGGTGCACTCAGTATTCTGAAAACCCTGAGTGAAAACCGTGTTATTTTTACAACAACCACGTTGTTGTTTTTTACTTTTAAAATAGCTGCATTTGTTTCATCTGTGGATTGTTGATCAGGTTCCGTTATTTTTCATTGTGTATAAGTAAGTCCCAATAGGAATTCAACGCTTTTCTTTTGCTTATATGTATGCCCAGTAGGAATTTAGCGCAATTTGATGTTATTATTTTCTTATTTTATTATTGTTTTTATATTATGTAATTTCTTTTCTTAAATTTCCCTTCCGAATTGTTACATGCAGTGTTGACATCGTACATGCAATAATAAAGACCATTTCGATAATGATAAAAGTCGTGCTGTCACCAGTTGGATGTACGATAATTTAGCACATTTAAAGTGTTTGACTGTTAAGGACCATGATAGGATTTATGGAACTAAGTCAGGCTGTGGTGGTACCGGATGGTGTTGCTCACACTGCTTTAAACAAGCAGAGTTTTTGGGTATGTACCAGCGGGTGCGTGACCAATTTTTAAAGCTTAAAAATCTTTCTTCGAATGAATTTGAATATGAACCTGATCTCGTTGGGAATTATAATTTTGATCTTCCTTTGCCTCCCTCTCATATTCTCCTATACCCGATATTATTACATTTGTACACCCTCCTGTGCCCTTTATTTCAAAATCTTCTAACCCTCCTGCTACGAATGCTCACCTGTCTTTTTTCCCTTTCCTGTAGCATAATTGTCAGTGCACATTGTGCCATCCCAACAATTCCTGATTCTCCCACTCATTACTCTAATCACATATCTACGTCCTTAAATACCTCCCTCTCAGTACATCCAGCGGTAGAAATCACCACTACTAATTTCATGCCTTCGTATATTTTAACATATGACATATCAGCTCCTGCTTTTACTGTGGTTGCTCTTCTTCCTACTATTTGTGATCAAAAATTTTGGCCAGAGCATACCAATGTCCATGAATTTCTGCCTCGACGGAAAATAACTTCGACCGTCTGCTAGAGTGCCTCCTACTAGTTTCAACTCAATCTCATACAACTAATTTTGCCTTCTGTAAATCTTTCTATTCAATACAAAAATGTTAGAGGTCTACTCGATAAACTCATTATTTCTGCTATAGGTACATGCACAACTTACTATGCCCCTACATGATGCTTTCCGAATTTTATGCACTTTTTATAATAAGTTCTATCACGCCCTCTAGCCTGCGATCTCGCTTTCTCCGTTTAACATCATCGACTTTCGTTGTCTTCGGGAATTTGAACAAACTGCGGTTAGATGAACTAGACGATGCTCAATTGTTCACCTATCCCGTCTGATCAGATCGATTATATGTCTCTCACCACAAATGGCTGTGAGTAGAGGCATAGCTTTTAAATAATTTTCCTCCAACGGATCAGAGTAGTTTTAATCTTGGTTTTTTTTTATTACCTATTATTGTTATTATGTTTTACTTTTCTTTTTCTTTTATTAAAACATTAATCAACCCGAAGGTTTTTACATATTGGTATCGTCTTTAGGAAAGAAAAAAAAAATTATGCCATGTCGGGTTAATGCTATATTTTACTTGCTCAATTCGGTTGTTTATGTGTTTGGCAAAAGATATCTTTGGAGTGAAAATTACACCAAAATAACAGTACTCTGATACTAACTTCACTCGCTCTCATGTTTAAGTCCACATTTCCAGGGCCGAAAGTCGACCTGCTTTTCAAACACCCTTATTTCTGACTTCGTTAGGTTTCCTTCCATACTTCATTTTAAACAATTTTCCACTAACTTATGAATCATTGATTGCAGAACATTCATTTGTCCCATCAATATTTTCCTTCCAAACTGTTGTGTACGAGTATATCATCATCATCATCATCACTTCATTATCATCATTATCATCGTCATCACTAGTCATCACTACATATTATAAAACAAAGTCGATTTTTCCCTATGTATGCTTAAATCTTTAAAACTACGCAACGTATTTTGTTCAGTTTTTTTTAATAGATAGAGTGATTGAAGAGGAAGGTTTATATTTATAATAACATCCATTAAATAGTGGAGAAATACTGATATTTTCACTATACATATACCTATATGCCTATCTTTAAAATTAATGTAGTTGGCATAGTGTTATAATTCATGGAAAAAGCATTTAGAGTCACTACAATATTCCAGCTTCGCATTATTTACACAGCAAAGTTTCTTCAAATGTGATTTTAGTTTTTTTTATTTTTTATAAAAATTTATGTTATTTTTCAATATTGAGATTAATTATGTAAATTTAACGTTTCGGTCCCTGCTAATAATAATAGTAAATTCAAAGTGCTCCCTGCACCAAAAAAGGTTGCAAACAATTGCACTAACAAACAAATAATGGTACGCAGGAGAGCGATATACACAAAATTTCTTCATAATATCGTGACAACTCTAGATCAAATTATAAGAAAAAATGCCAGCAATGACACGTCAAAACATCGGTCGGAGAACGCGGAATGCAACTCGACTTTCTAATCTTCGAAGCAATGTGTCGGAAGAAGAACGTAGCCAACGTTTGGAGGCAGAGAGAGTGACAATTTCCCGAGTGAGATCACTTACGGCTCCGGAACAATCCATTCCGTTGAGATTAGGCGAGAGCCGACAAAATAGATGAGCAAACAGCAAGGTCAACCTCTGAATTCATTACTTTTGAGACAAGAACCTCTGTCAAATTATTTTTTGCAGAACTTTCAAAGTTAAACCAGTGTGTTCCAAACGACATCATTTGGTGCAAATATAATTGAGGGGAATATAAATTTCTTCAAACTTATTGCCTTGGAAATTCTGAAGCAGAAGTGAATCAACGCTGTGCCATCAATCGTGTAACTAGTATACAACTTGCTTCATTCATTTGTTGTTTAAATAAAATATTATTAAAATCGGTTCTGTATATTTATATAGATAGATATGTATATAGAAAATATATAGATGGAAGATAGGTACACAACCCGTGCGAAGCCAGGGCGGGCTGCTAGTTTAGATATAAAATAAACAACAAGGGTGACAGTGGCATACTTGTTTTACCCCAGAATAAGTATCAAAGTCGTTTGATATTTCTTCACCTGTCCATACCGCGTACTTGGTATCTTTGTAGATATCTTCTATTACATTCAATATTTTTGTTGAGAGACCAATCTCATGGAGCTTGTATAAATTAAACAATTGTATTGTTTTTATTTTAAAAATACAATATAATTTTACTAGCTATCCCGGCGTGCGTTGCTACGACCTCTGTCAAAAAAGATAAGAGAGCATATACGTATGGAAACATTTTTTTTCTTTGATGAAGATGAAGGCGATATGTAAGGGTGGAATCTATAACAGAAAGAGGAATGGCGCGCTGTAGACGATGCCGATCAAAATAAAAAATGGACCAAGTGCGAGTCTGACTCGTACACGGAGGGTTCCGTACCATATTGGAGTTGTACGGGAGGTACTAGTGATCCGATTTGACTGATTCCAACAAATATACCGCGCCTATATCAGAAACTTATAGTGTCTAAATTTCAGTTCAATAGTCGAAACAAAAAAAGTTCTAATAAGAACCTGAATTTTTATAGGGGTTTGTATGGAAGGTACCCTCCCTAATGTTCCGATCAAACTGAATTTTCGACAATAAAAGTTTCTATTGTGTAGCTAACAATCATCCAAATTTCAAGATTGGGGGTTACTGGATCGTATAGCTGCAATGCAAACCAAAATGTTTCTTGTATGGAGACCCCTTTAAGTTTTCGAAAATATTTTAGTTTTTAATACCTAATGCCCGGATAGAACTACGCATTCTGTGAAAATTACAACTCTCTAGCTATTACCGTCCACGAGACGGACAGACAGATACTTTCGGTGCCTTGGCACGAACACTATTGTATTCAGACGTACCACGCTATTTCACATGGAATCAAATAAAAAAATGGATGCCCCGCAAGCAAGGTACACCAGTTGATGCATGTCCCGGTCTATTCAAATCTAACACTTTCGGCCGAGTATATACAATCAAGCCAAGGCAGACTGAGAGCTTCTACCTGTGATTGTTGTTGGTTAATGTCACCGGCCCATTGCCATTTCAAGATATACGCAACGTGAATGGACAACAGTATCCAACGTATAAAGATGCATACCTTGCACTCGGCTTGCTCGAAAATAACAATCACTAGGGCTGCCTGAACGCTCAAAATAGTCAAAAATAAAAAAAAACGTTATTTAAAAGTGGGTGGTGGGTGGTGGGTGTAGGAGGATAAAGAATACCTTACGACCTATTCCTACCTACCAAATATACAAAAAAAAATTTCATAAAAATTTTTCGTGCCGTTTCGGAGGAGTTCATGCACTAAATCCGTGACAGCTGAGTTTTATAGATTAGATTTATTTGGACACAATGTGTCTCTGTTATAATTGTTGTTACAATTTGGATTTATTGAACTTGTGTGCCTTGTTATTGAGTCTGCTATGAACTTGTTTCTTAACTCTACATTGTTACTACGTCTGAGCGGGGCCTGTGCTGTTGTTTTGGAGCGGGGCCTATGATAATTGTATGCAATATAATTGCATAAAGTAAAGTTTATGGTAAAATACTAAGGAGGTTCTTTGCTGCTCCCTGTGAGATTCCATTCGTCCTCGATTGGAACTCCTTCCTTTAAAAATATGGTATGTCGTTAAAAGTTTTATGTTTAGCGATTTTTGTTTTAATTTCTGGTTCTTTGGGGTGTTCGGAATGTAGATGTTCTCTTCTTGATGATTACAATTAGAATAATTATGATTATAGAGTTTATTTTTTCAATATTTTTAATGCTAAGTTTATTCATGGATTGCAAGGAAAGCACTTCTTCAAATTGCAGTGCTGAATTAAATCGGGCAGCGCTTTGAAGTTGAGTGTTTAGAAATTTTGAAAATTTTATGTCGTATAATATTATTGACTAGTTGAAGAAATTTATTAAAACGATCTATTCAAGTATCGTGCACTATTACTTATAAATAAATTACACAGGAAATTATTTAATATTAGTTTATTTGTTAGTTCCTCAAGGTTTTTAACATGTTCATATATGTGGCTTATTTTCTAACAAATTCTTGATACAATTTCCATCCTAATCACTTGTTGATAGGTAACTATTTCTTGTCTATTTTTGTTATTATAATGTTGATCCTTTTCCTGTTTAGCCTTTAGAATCGCAATATTTTTTTTCTATCTTTATCTCTATCTATTGAATCTGACGTGGTAGCTCTACCGATTGGGATTGGTTGGCTATCGGTTTACTCGGACTTAGCAATGAATACTAACAACGACCTAACTGGACAATCGAAACCAGTACTGTTGTTACCAAAAAAACACCTCGTGACATAAGAGACTTCAGGTACCATAACAAATCAATAGCATTAAACATAAAAAATCTGACAAAACTACCTCTAACATTACTATGAACGGGAATTCTCCCTTAGATTCATCTGACAATATGTCATTTGAGTCTAAAGATGATAATTAACACTAACCATTCAGTATCAATATAGTCGCACACTCATCAATGCTTCTTCAGTATGGGTGGAGGTATCCGTGGCCCGGTCACGCGTAGGGACTTAAATCATATCTGAGGTGCCGGAGTGGCGCATAGTTTTGTCAATACAATTCAGTGCGTTACTCTTGCATCTCTCTAGATCAAAAGCATATAGGAGTTGCAATGCAACATCAATTAAATTGAAATGGAGTTAATTTCTAAGATCAAATTTGAAATCATTTGTCCATATTCAAACTTCTCATTTAATGATCTGGAAAATTCACTACGCTGTTCTAATATTCCCACATTAGTCACTGGTGACTTTAACTCGTGACATATTAGCTGGGGATCTGCTAAAAATAACCGAAAAGGAATTCTAATTGATAAATTTATTACTAAATCCAACTTTATTCTCCTAAATGATGGTGCTCTGGCCCAATTTAGTACGCATAATACACTCCTGAACTAGCCGTTCATACTTATTGGAATACTGATTCACCTCCATCCACTGGACATCACTTCCCAATTATTATATCTCTTTTTTCCACTAATAAATCGCAATCTCCTAATAAGCCTAAATATATCACTGAACGTGCAAACTGGGAACAATTTCGCGCAAAAAGCGTCAAATTACATTCCACTTTCCCAACAAGTAATCATGTAAATAAAGAAGCAGCCAACTTAAAGAAAATCATCCTCTGTGCAGCTAACGTAACTAACCAATAAACATCAGTCAGTTTTCAACGTAAAAACGTTTTTTGGTGGAACAAACGATTAGACGAGCTAAAAAAGAATAAAAGTAAGCACTGGAAACTGCTTCAAACTAACATAACTCAAAACAATATTTTAGATTACAAAAGAGAAAATTCTATTCTAAAAAGAGGAATCAAACGAGCTAAGGAACAATCGATTACTAAATTTACTTCTACTATTAATCCTCGCACTCCAATTGATAAAATATATAAATATTTAAAACGCTTATCCGGCTATAAATCTAAATTTAGTGTCAATTCCATCACGTCCTCAACCAATCCTAATCAGTTTTTAACTGAAACGAACGAACGAAAATATTAGACAAGATAATACTTAGCAACCCATTTTGGTGGTTTGTAACAACATACAAATTACTTAACAGTAGATGTAGTAGACCACGCAATTGCAGATAGCATCTCCCTTAAAAAACACATCACAATCTATCTGCTCCATACAACGCCGAATTTTTCCTCACAAGACTCTGTGAAATACATAAAATCTCATTTCAAATTGGTACAAGCTAGTCAATCATAACAAACATTCAGCTAAAACTTTCCTTCCAGCCCTTTCTGATGAATTCAGAAGACTGGACATGATAAAATTTTTAAGAATTCGCCTAGTTCATCCCATCACCACCGAACCCTTTTTGTTCCTGTATTGAAAGTTCAACTCTCAATCATATTCTAGTTGAATGCCCAAAAACCCAACCACTACGTAGTTTATATTTTTCAAACACAGATCGCCTTTCCATCTTTTCCAACCCTACGTCACATAATACTAAACTCATTTTGCAATTCTTCAAAACATCTAACTTATACAATCTAATCTAAGTCACCCAATGTATTATTTTACTTCTAATCTTTATATACCAAACACTATTATAATATCCTAATCATAAATATAAATATCTGAGTTGTATTAATTTTGTATATTCTAAATAATTAATTAATATTGTTATACAACTAGCTTTCCGAGCTGAAGTCCTTTGTCGCTATTGCTCATAAAATATCTAATTTTTAATTATAACCTTAGTTTTATAATAAATAAATAAATAAATAAAAAATTTAGGTATTGACTGCTAGCCAAGTTTGTTGCCTCGTTCATTTTCTACCATTGATTATTGGAGATTCGATACATTTTAATAATGAATACTGTAAATTGTTGTTGATTTTATTGGAAATAATTGAATTGATTTTTAAACCTGAATACATTTAACCTAGGCAATTTACAAAGATTTGTTAGTGTATATAAAACTTTTTTGTGGATTAAAGTCCAAACACCACTTTTTAGTTGAACCAATTTTTACATTTTCTTCATCAATATTAGATTTATTAAAAAAAAAAAGAGATTACTTTTGTTAAATTTTTAAAAAACCAGATTTTAATTTCGCTCTATTTTGGATTACTGAAGAGATTACGTATAAAGTATCCAAAAACAAACAAAAAACTACTATTAAGCAATTAAGCAAAATTGGTTTGATTTATTGTAAGTATTGTATGTAACATTCGATAAGGAAAATGTTTTTGCAGTATGTTACCAGATAGGTAACTTAACTCTTTCGATAGCCATTTATTATGAAAATTGTTCTTTATTAGACAAAGTAATTTTAAGAAAAATCGAAAATCTTGTAATTCCACCATTGCATCTACGTTAAATGATAGAAAATCTTATTGTATGTAAGATTCAAATACAATATTTATAAAATTATTTTTGATAAACATATAAAATTTATTTAATAAGAAAGTTGGAAGGAATAAACGAAATTAGAAAAATATAAAAATATTTATTTATTTATTTATTATAAAACTAATTATAAATTATAACTTAGATATACTACGAGCAATAGCGACAAAGGCCTTCAGCTCGGAAAGCTATTTGAATAATACAATAATATTAATTAAATATTTATAATATACAAAATTAATACAACTAAACTATTTATACTTATGATTAGGATATAATAAAATAGTGTTTGGTATATAAAGATTAGAAATAAAAAATTACAATGGGTGACTTAGATTAAATTGTATAAATTAGATGTTTTTAAGAATTGTAAAATGAGTTTAATATTTTGAGGCGTAGGGTTGGAAAGGATGGAAAGGGGATCTGTGTTTGAGAAATATAAACTACGTATTGTTTGGGTTTTTGGGCATTCAACTAGAATATGATTGAGATTTGAACTTTCAATACAGGAACAAATGGGGTTCGGTGGTGATGGGATGAACAAGTGTCCATGGGATAGTTTGGTATGACCGAGGCGAAGTCTTAAAAATTTTATCACGTCCAGTCTTCTGAATTCATCAGGAAGGGCTGGAAGGAAAGTTTTAGCTGAAAGTTTGTTGTGATTGACTAGCTTGTACCAATTTGATGTTGCTTGGTGGAATCCAGTGTGTTGGGTTTTGAAATAGGACTTTAAGTACATTACAGAGTCTTGTGAGGAAAAATTCGGAGTTGTATGGAGCGGAGAGAAAGCAGCTTCTTTGGCTACTTTGTCAGCCATTTCATTGCCAACAATCAGGCAATGACTTGGGATCCAAACTAAAGTTATTTTTGAAGGGTTGCTGATAAGAATATTTCTAATATTCTTAGCATAAAAATTATTTGAAGTTATGTTAGAAATAGATTTAATTGAAGAGAGGGAATCGGAACAGATAGCGAATTTACCTTTATTGTTTTTGGCATATTCTGCAGCTTCTAATATAGCTACTATTTCTGCTGTAAAGATGGAGCTATGGTTCGGTAGGATTGAATTTTTGATTATTGCATCTTCATGAGTGACGCTATAACTCACATTATTGTCCGATTTAGAACCGTCTGTGTAAATGAAGGTATAGTTACAAAGTTCTTCTTTTAAGTTGTTGAAAAGAGCTCGGAACTGGTTGGGGTTGGTATCAGATTTTAGAAAGTTATGAAGAGAACAGTTAATAGATGAAGGCATTAGGTTCCATGAAGGAGGGGGAACATTATGGGCCGAGAGGGGGAGGAATGGTACATTTAGGGCGTTGCAGGAATAAATTATTCTATGAATAGTAGAAAGCAATTTAGGTTGTTTTTTAGATTTAGCTATTTTCCGGGTTAGTAAGCCTAAGGGGGAATCATTGCTTCGGAAAAGTGTTTTGGATAATTTGGCACAGTTTAAGTTTCTTTCGAGATCCAATGTAAAACAATCTGCTTCAAAATAGAGATTATTATTATAATTGGGGTAGTGCGAAAGGCACCAAGTGCAAAGCGTAAAAAAAAAAAATAAAAAATAAAATAATTTGTTTTAATTTGTATAGGGTTGTATCTTGCTTCAAGAACAATTCATATACCCAAAGTGGTCTTATTTAACGATATTTTGTTTTCACATCCAGTACATTTTGTTCTCATTTTCAGTCCCTGAAGCAAAATTCGAACTTCTTTTGAGACCAAAATGGTATTATTTCAAGATGTTTTGTCATCGCAATAAACCATAAAAATA
This sequence comes from Amiota minor, assembly GCA_037043295.1. Classification (NCBI taxonomy): domain Eukaryota; kingdom Metazoa; phylum Arthropoda; class Insecta; order Diptera; family Drosophilidae; genus Amiota; species Amiota minor. Next base: position 21,797 of record JBAMAW010000537.1, on the reverse strand, counting down.
CGTGCTTGAAGTCAGAACATTTCACTTGACTTTCGTCAACGAATGGTCTCGATTTAAGTCCAATGTTCTCGATTTTTTTCTCTCTCTCTAGATCCGACCATGACGTAAGATTAATCAGCTTACTACCTTTCTTATGAAAAGTAATTGAACGAATTCTAATTGAAAGAATTCAGCCAATATTGGACGTGAACAAAACGAAACATAACAACGATTGGCAAGACGGTCTACTTAGATAAGTAGACGATCAAGTGGCCAATGCGTAATCATCAGAAGCTACCGGGACTCTCGCCATTTTTACGTAAAATTCAAAGACGAATCTTCAACATTAAGACAGATAAAAGCAGGAGGCCCACAGAGAAGCGATCTTGGGCCTATGCTGTGTACTTTGTATACTTCAGACACCCAACTGCAGGAAACAACTTGTCACTGGGGGCTACCTTCGCTGGCGATACAATATTAATGTACTCGCACACAAACCTAACTGTGGCAACAACTAGTCGCAAATTATATATACATACCAACTTATCAGCAATATAACAAAGTATAATTGTGGCAAAGTAGCTGGGCATGTATATTGACAGTAAACTGACATTCATAAGAGAGAAAGAACAACTCGTATAAAATTCAAGTAAATATATGCACATTTCAACAAAAAAAAAAAACAAGCTGAGAACCAAGGGGAAACTAGTGCTAAAAAAATTTGTGTTAAGGCTATGGCATTCATTCATCTTCGAGCAGTTTTGCTGATCAGACGTTTACCTCGCAACTAATAAGTTTATTTTACTTTTTTAAAGCCTAACAGCCCCAATAATGACATTGAGAAATGCTTACTTCTCGTTTGTGGCTAATGATGCCAGAAACAAAAACAAAGGTTCCTCAATAACCGCACAGCCGCCCGTAGATAAAGCACGATCTTGCTCTCCTGTTCTGTCTTCTAGTGCAGTAAACACTAGTCACTCACTCCCATGGAGTGCCCAGTGCCTTCCCCTCAACCACCTTTTCATTCAAACCCAGAAGCAACTGTGTTTAATACTGCAACAAACACAACACAAAGCACAGCTTTTACTTTAACTTTTCAACAGGAACAACAGTGTTCTCAGCTACTGCTTCAATTGCGTCATCACATGCAATAACTGTAACAACAACACAAACTCTCAAACATTTAATAGCGATAGTAACAACCCAATGTCAGTACAAGCAACCAATAGAAAAAATTCTGTTACGCAAGCTAAAGCAATCAAAAAGACAACTGTATCACCAGTAGGTAGTCAAAAACAGCTCATGCAAAACGGGACCCTGGAAAATAAAGCGGCAGTGCAGATAGGCATTGACCGTTACATACAAATCCACAATAAGCGTAAACTAAGCCCGCAAAAAAATAATAATGCAAAGAAAACGCTTTTGGAAAGTAATAGGTTCCAACTACTTACTGAAAAGGATGATCCTGCTAAAAACGATGACAAAAACTAATCAAATCCTAATCTCTTTTTATGAGATGATGAAAATCCAAATGAAAATTTTGGATAAGTTAAATTCCCGATAATGGATCATATAAAAATAACTCACTGGCGTTTCATAGCACAAACTAGATGTGATGTTAGCCTGTGAGACTCATTTGACTAGCAAAAACGACTTCTTTATACCAGACTACTTAGTTTAAACAACTAATCATCCGGATGGAAAGGCTCATGGTGGTACATGCATTATTATATACTATATACTCATCTATTTATCTACAAGTAACTTCGGTTCGGATGCAACTGCGTCATGGTAATCTAACGTTATCTGCTGTGTATTCTCCTCCATGATTTTCAATATCTGCAGATGTGTGTAAAAATTTCTTTGATAGCCTTGACGATTTTTGGTGGCTAGTGACATCAATGCTAAACACAATTATTGGGGTTCTCGTTTAGTAAATCCAAAAGGTCGGCAACTTTACAGCACTCCTGTAAATTGTAAAAACAAGCTAGAATTCGTTTCTGCGCGTGGGCCTACATACTGGCTGGCGGATCTAAGAAAAACTCCCAATATCATCGACTTTGTTATCACAAAAAATTTAGATAGAAACCTCATATCAGCAATCACTCATTATGAACTTTCATCACTGAACATCATCACTACATAGTAAGTATAAAACAATGTCGCTTTTCCCTTTATATGCTTAGATCTTTAAAACTACGCAACGTATTTTGATGCGGTTTTTTATTCATTGTCAATTCAATAAATTCCAGCTGGCCCACACCACTAGCTCCCATGCACCCCGAAATCATAATTCCACCACCACCATGTACAACACTGCAAACTAGATTTTGTTTTGCCAGTGCCTTTCCTGATTTGCACCACACAATTTGACGACCTTTTATGCCGAAAATACAGAATTTGCTCTTATCCGAAAAAATGACTTGTTTCCAGAATTCCAGTGGGAATGATATGAGCAAACTCAATGCGCCTTTGTCTGTTCACAAGTGAAATATACGGTTTTCTTCGAACGACTCTGCCATGATAACCTTCTCTACGTAAAATTTTTCTTGCAGTTTCGACACAAATTTATTTTTAAACATTTCCTTTACATTATCAACAATTTTTGTTGAGGTAATTCGGGGGTTAACCTTTGCCATAGTCCTTATTGTGCGTTCTTCCCGGACTGCTAACTTTTTTGGACGCCCTGACCGCGGCTTAGACGTAAAAATTCCGGTTTCATTGAAATTATGTACTACGCGCTGGACGGAGAAATACGTTCTTTTAATAGTTTATCCAATTTTTCTAAGCTTTTTCCCATCTTTCCATAAATCAATATTTATTTTTTTCTCAGAAACATTAATTTCTTTTCTTTTGGGTTCCATATTTAAATATTGTTAATACTTTTAAATAAAATGTGCCACACAGCTCTATAAAGGATCAATTATTATAATAGAATTTAAAATGAACAAAAAGAAATAACAATATCATCCATATAAATTTATGCAAAAAAAACTAAATGAATGACATATTAACAAAGCGTTTTTTCTTTTAAAAAATAAATTAGTTAGGTGAACGCAGACTTTATGGGCTATGTGTATACTTATTATCAGGGATTATAGACTCCGTTTAGTCGGAGAAATCCAAATGCAGCAAAAGCGATAAGTATCCTTCACACCAAACCAAGAGAAGAAGGAAAACGACAATCTCTTTTATTTCTCAAAATTTTGGCGACCACAACGAGAAAGGCGTGAAAATATATACTGGACTGTTTGGAACAGCATAGTGGTGCAGTATCACAGCTACAATGCGGGAACAGCATTTATAATTGTGTGTCATTTTTATGTTACATTTATTTTATTTTTAAAGTGAAACTTCCTTAGCGGCGCTAGGAAAAAATTTTGAGTGAAATAATAAAAAATCGTCACGTTTTTTCGATTCTGTATTACTATTGCCATATCCACAACAAATAATAAAATTCTTGATTGTCTATTACTTTGTAGGTGAACATAGCTCAGACACAAACCTATTATAAAAAGAATGATCGTTGCGCAGTTCGTTTTGCTGATGGTGAACAGTTGTTATACTCTTCACGCAGTAAATAGTATTGTAAGTTTGTCATAAAGTTTGTAACAGGCAGAAGGAGACAAAAGAGACCACATAAAGTATAATAACTATATTCTTGACCATCTCGATTAGACGAATTGATTAAGCCATGTCCGTCTGTGTGTAAGCAAACTAGCCCGTCAGATTTTGAGCTAGAAAGCTGAAATTTTGCACAAACCTTTCTTTTTACTGTACACACTACATTTGTCGGAACCAGCCGAATCGGTCGACTAGAGGCTACTCCCATATAAACACTTTAAAATTCATGCTTATATTAGACTAGCGTCTTCGAGCAGTCTTGCTGGTCAGACGTTTACTTCGCACCTAATAAGTTTATTTTTTATCAAACCCAAACAGCCCCAATAATGACAGCGAGAAATGCTTACTTCTCGTTTGTCGCTAATGATACCAGGAACAAAAACAACGGTTCCTTATTAACCGCACAGTCGCTCGAAGATAGAGCAACTTTTTGCTCTCCTGTGCAGTAAGCACTAGTCACTCACTCCCATGGAGTGCCCAGTGCCTTCCCCTCAACCACCTTTTCATTCAAACCCAGAAGCAACTGTGTTTAATACTGCAACAAACACAACACAAAGCACAGCTTTTACTTTAACTTTTCAACAGGAACAACAGTGTTCTCAGCTACTGCTTCAATTGCGTCATCACATGCAATAACTGTAACAACAACACAAACTCTCAAACATTTAATAGCGATAGTAACAACCCAATGTCAGTACAAGCAACCAATAGAAAAAATTCTGTTACGCAAGCTAAAGCAATCAAAAAGACAACTGTATCACCAGTAGGTAGTCAAAAACAGCTCATGCAAAACGGGACCCTGGAAAATAAAGCGGCAGTGCAGATAGGCATTGACCGTTACATACAAATCCACAATAAGCGTAAACTAAGCCCGCAAAAAAATAATAATGCAAAGAAAACGCTTTTGGAAAGTAATAGGTTCCAACTACTTACTGAAAAGGATGATCCTGCTAAAAACGATGACAAAAACTAATCAAATCCTAATCTCTTTTTATGAGATGATGAAAATCCAAATGAAAATTTTGGATAAGTTAAATTCCCGATAATGGATCATATAAAAATAACTCACTGGCGTTTCATAGCACAAACTAGATGTGATGTTAGCCTGTGAGACTCATTTGACTAGCAAAAACGACTTCTTTATACCAGACTACTTAGTTTAAACAACTAATCATCCGGATGGAAAGGCTCATGGTGGTACATGCATTATTATATACTATATACTCATCTATTTATCTACAAGTAACTTCGGTTCGGATGCAACTGCGTCATGGTAATCTAACGTTATCTGCTGTGTATTCTCCTCCATGATTTTCAATATCTGCAGATGTGTGTAAAAATTTCTTTGATAGCCTTGACGATTTTTGGTGGCTAGTGACATCAATGCTAAACACAATTATTGGGGTTCTCGTTTAGTAAATCCAAAAGGTCGGCAACTTTACAGCACTCCTGTAAATTGTAAAAACAAGCTAGAATTCGTTTCTGCGCGTGGGCCTACATACTGGCTGGCGGATCTAAGAAAAACTCCCAATATCATCGACTTTGTTATCACAAAAAATTTAGATAGAAACCTCATATCAGCAATCACTCATTATGAACTTTCATCACTGAACATCATCACTACATAGTAAGTATAAAACAATGTCGCTTTTCCCTTTATATGCTTAGATCTTTAAAACTACGCAACGTATTTTGATGCGGTTTTTTATTCATTGTCAATTCAATAAATTCCAGCTGGCCCACACCACTAGCTCCCATGCACCCCGAAATCATAATTCCACCACCACCATGTACAACACTGCAAACTAGATTTTGTTTTGCCAGTGCCTTTCCTGATTTGCACCACACAATTTGACGACCTTTTATGCCGAAAATACAGAATTTGCTCTTATCCGAAAAAATGACTTGTTTCCAGAATTCCAGTGGGAATGATATGAGCAAACTCAATGCGCCTTTGTCTGTTCACAAGTGAAATATACGGTTTTCTTCGAACGACTCTGCCATGATAACCTTCTCTACGTAAAATTTTTCTTGCAGTTTCGACACAAATTTATTTTTAAACATTTCCTTTACATTATCAACAATTTTTGTTGAGGTAATTCGGGGGTTAACCTTTGCCATAGTCCTTATTGTGCGTTCTTCCCGGACTGCTAACTTTTTTGGACGCCCTGACCGCGGCTTAGACGTAAAAATTCCGGTTTCATTGAAATTATGTACTACGCGCTGGACGGAGAAATACGTTCTTTTAATAGTTTATCCAATTTTTCTAAGCTTTTTCCCATCTTTCCATAAATCAATATTTATTTTTTTCTCAGAAACATTAATTTCTTTTCTTTTGGGTTCCATATTTAAATATTGTTAATACTTTTAAATAAAATGTGCCACACAGCTCTATAAAGGATCAATTATTATAATAGAATTTAAAATGAACAAAAAGAAATAACAATATCATCCATATAAATTTATGCAAAAAAAACTAAATGAATGACATATTAACAAAGCGTTTTTTCTTTTAAAAAATAAATTAGTTAGGTGAACGCAGACTTTATGGGCTATGTGTATACTTATTATCAGGGATTATAGACTCCGTTTAGTCGGAGAAATCCAAATGCAGCAAAAGCGATAAGTATCCTTCACACCAAACCAAGAGAAGAAGGAAAACGACAATCTCTTTTATTTCTCAAAATTTTGGCGACCACAACGAGAAAGGCGTGAAAATATATACTGGACTGTTTGGAACAGCATAGTGGTGCAGTATCACAGCTACAATGCGGGAACAGCATTTATAATTGTGTGTCATTTTTATGTTACATTTATTTTATTTTTAAAGTGAAACTTCCTTAGCGGCGCTAGGAAAAAATTTTGAGTGAAATAATAAAAAATCGTCACGTTTTTTCGATTCTGTATTACTATTGCCATATCCACAACAAATAATAAAATTCTTGATTGTCTATTACTTTGTAGGTGAACATAGCTCAGACACAAACCTATTATAAAAAGAATGATCGTTGCGCAGTTCGTTTTGCTGATGGTGAACAGTTGTTATACTCTTCACGCAGTAAATAGTATTGTAAGTTTGTCATAAAGTTTGTAACAGGCAGAAGGAGACAAAAGAGACCACATAAAGTATAATAACTATATTCTTGACCATCTCGATTAGACGAATTGATTAAGCCATGTCCGTCTGTGTGTAAGCAAACTAGCCCGTCAGATTTTGAGCTAGAAAGCTGAAATTTTGCACAAACCTTTCTTTTTACTGTACACACTACATTTGTCGGAACCAGCCGAATCGGTCGACTAGAGGCTACTCCCATATAAACACTTTAAAATTCATGCTTATATTAGACTAGCGTCTTCGAGCAGTCTTGCTGGTCAGACGTTTACTTCGCACCTAATAAGTTTATTTTTTATCAAACCCAAACAGCCCCAATAATGACAGCGAGAAATGCTTACTTCTCGTTTGTCGCTAATGATACCAGGAACAAAAACAACGGTTCCTTATTAACCGCACAGTCGCTCGAAGATAGAGCAACTTTTTGCTCTCCTGTGCAGTAAGCACTAGTCAGTCACTTCCATGGAGTGCCCAGTGCCCTTCTCCGCAACCACCTTTTTATTCAAACCCAGAAGCAACTCTGTTTAAAACTACAACAAACACAACACAAAGCACAGCTTTTTCTTCAACAGCTAGTATAGTTTCAGAAACAACAACAGTACTTTCAGTTACTGCATCGATTGCGTCATCACATGCAGTTACGGTAACAACAACAAACACTCAAACATTTAATAGCGACATCAACAACGCAATGCCAGAACAAGCAAGCAATAGAAGAAACAAAAATAGCGCATGCTAAACGGGACCCTGGAAAATAAGTCGGCAATGCTGACAGATATTGAACGCTACAATCAAATCCACAATAAGCGTAAACTAAGCACGTAAAAAATAGTAATGCAAAGAAACCGCTCTTGGAAAGTAATAGGTTCCAACTACTTACTGAAAAGGATGAACTTACTAAAAACGATAACAAAAACTCATCAAAATCTTAAAGAAAGCTCGAATAGGCTTGTAGATGCTATCCAAAGAATAGTTGGCAATAATAACTTTCATATTGTCCCTATTACCAAGGGTAGTATTAAAGAAACTAAGGTCGAAATTTATATGGAAGCAAACTACAGTTCTGTCTTCAATTACCTTAGGGAGACTAAGAAAAACTATTATACCTATCAGCTTAAAAGTAGTAAAGGGCTGGTAGTTGTAATTAAGGGCATTAAACCCTCTGTTGATTGTAGCGATATTAAGAGTGCCCTGGAAGAAAAAGGGGTTGAGGTCAAAGTAGTGATCAATATGTTGCAGCATTTAAAGAAAAATGAAGTGCATTCCATATACAATCTTAAATATTTACTTCATCGTCCGTTTTAGCCGTGAGGCTAACCGTACAGAATCAACGACGGGTATGTATCCACCACCTAATATTCCTTTTACTTCAGATGTGTCGTATGCAAGTGCACTGCGCTTAGGTGCTCAACAACAAACTGCGAAAATGGTTGTGAAGCCTAAGGCTCTAATGTCTCAACATAATGAACCAGTTTCACGAACTAGTCCAACTCAAAATGCGTGTAGTGAGCCAGTGTTGCAACCACAAAGTTCTTGTGAAACTATGTTGGTGAATTTATTACAAACCCTGTATCAATCAATCTTAATGATGCAAAACTCTTTTCACGAGGTGATGAAGATCCAAATGTAAATTTTGGATAAGTTAAATTCCCAGTAATGGCTCATATAAAAATAATTCACTGGTACGCAAATGGAGTTTCACAGCACACAGTAGATTTGATGAAGTGTCTAGAGGACAACAATGTAGATGTGATGTTAGTCTGTGAGACTTGTTTGACTAGCAAAAACAACTTCTTTTTACCAGAATACTTAGTTTATGTAAACGACCTTGGGCTTTATTAATTTCAATAACGGTTTATTTAAGTTATAAATGTAAAAATTCTTAGGTTTTAATAATTCAAAACAACAAAATGATAAAAAGAATACATCTTTCATTAAATACAACTGCTCGCGCTCAACTTCTGCTTGCGACTGTTAACACTCTTCTTCCTTATCTCTCACTGCTGCTTCTTCTTATTTTTCTCTGTAGTGCTCAGGGATGCCAACCGGGTTGTCTTCGCACAGTTGACACGGCTACTCCATTCTACATTTATACAACTAATCATCCGGCTCATGTTGGTACATGCATTACAATAAGACTCTTATCTTGGTGTTCATCTGGACAGACGTCTCACCTGGCGGAAGCATATAGAACCTAAAAAGACATATATGAAACTAAGGGCTCACTGGCTAATCAATTCTAAACCTGGACTTAGACTTGAGTACAAGGTGATACTGTATAACTTTGTTATTAAACCAATTTGGACTTTGGGATCTCCATGGTATATCAGGAATGAAGAAATTAACAAAAATCTGGAAGTACTACCAGTAATAGAAGAATGTTCCAAGTGTAACCTATTTACATGGACAAACTAGTTCGACACATTAATCCTCTAGCTAGAGTCCTTGTACATACAAGGAACTCATCTCGTCTGATTCGTATCGATCGGGCAGCCCTTTTGCTTACTTAGAGTGTGTGTTCGTAGTGCCAAGTGAACCCTTTCTCTTCATTGCAGGCAGGACACACGTGTATTAGTTTTTAAGAGTTGAAACCTTATTATTAGTCCTATTCATACTTATACATATCTAGGAGATTCAATAAATACCATCAACAGAAAAAAAAAATATGGCATTCAACTGAGATAATGAATGCCGAAATCTGTACGAAAGCACATCAACTGAAAACGGCTGAACCAATTTTGATCAAAAGAAGCGACGATAGAAACGACAAAATACAGGAATTTTTTTAACCAAATTTTTAACATTTTTTTTATCAACCGCTCACTAAGCCGATTTTAATATTTTTATTTTTTAAATGACAAATGTATGCTAATGAAGAGATGCATACTTATTTTTTTTTTTTCAGATTGCAACTTTTAATATAATATTTTTAAGTGGGAAGTATTTTGAAAACCACTGTCAGACCAAGCATTCCGTGCAGATTGGAACAATGTGCACAAGTTGTCAATATTGCTTTGAAGTTTCGCCTTGAAGCAACAGGATTATGTTGTCTAAACGGCAAGGTCAAGTTACCACAGCTGACAACGCCACCTGAGCCTCTGAATTCATTACTTTCGAGACAAGAACCTTTGTTAAATCATTTTTTTGCAGAACATTCAAAGTTACAACAGTGTGTCCCAAATGACGTCATTTGGTGCAAATATAATTGAGGAGCGGGGTTTCAATCCAACTTTTAAGGTATTTTTTTCTTCTGTAACCCAGATCATACACATTCGTTGCAACATATAACCACGGATATAAATACCCTAAAAGAATTTCTATATTAAAGATTCAAGGACAAATTCACAATTTCTCTGGAGCATTATTGCCAAATGAAGGGGAATATAAATTTCTTCAAATTTATTTCCTTGGAATTTCTGAAATGAAGTGAATCAACGCTGTGCCATCAATCGTATAACTAGGTGAGAGATAATATGCAACTTGCTTCATTACCATTCATATGTTGTTTAATAAAAAATATTATTAAAATCGGTTCTGTATATATTTATATAGATAGATAGATATGTAAATAGAAAATAGATAGATGGAAGATAGGTACACCATCCGTGCGAAGCCGGGGCGGGTTGCTAGTCTATATATATAAAAGAAAGTCGTGTTTGTTACGCCACTTATAACTCAAGAATGGCTGAACCAATTTGGCTGAAAATTGGTGGGGAGGTAGCTTAGAACCAGGAGACGGACATAGGATAGGATAGGTTTTTTTTCGTCCGTCCATCAAGTTCATTCATTCCTTTGCTTTATGTTGCTAGGCAGAAAGCAGTATATAAGAGACTTCAATATTGGAGATGCTTGTAATAAATAGTACATCTGCTTAATGCTTTATGTTGCTAGGCAGAAAGCAGTATATAAGAGACTTCATTATTAGAGATACTTTTATTAGTACATCTGTTTAATGTTTTATGTTGCTAGGGAGAAAGCAGTATATAAGAGACTTTATTATTGGATATTCTTGCTATTTGTAGATTTCAAATTTAATATGCCGTATGTTAGTATGAATGTATGCAGTATATAAACGAAATTAACGAATAGTGGTGGCTAATTTTTCGTTTAAAGTCTTATAATTCTTAAACGATTTTTAACCAATTTGGCTTAAGTAGTGGATTGATAGCAGATGAATGCATACTTACCTGGCGTAGGGACTACCGTGATCACGAAGGCGGTTTTCCCATTGCACTTCGGTTGAGTTGACCCCTGCGATTATTCCTAATGTGAATAACTCGTGCGTGTAGTTTTTGGTAGCCGGGAATGGCGTACGCGCCGTCCCGACTTTAAAAGACACATAATTGAATGCAATTTTATGTTAATAGTTAATGCTGAAATCATAATAAACTGAGTTGAAATTAAGAGAACAAGGAATCATGGTTTCATATTTAAGAACTTGAAGTACAACCACTTGAATGTTTTATACATAGTAGAATTAAAGACGGGTAATGCAGAGTTAAGGAATTTCGACAAAGTAACCTTAATATTGTATTGTATTTGTGTGGAAATTAAACCATACATGCTTTCACCCTTTCTGAATACAACAATAATCATGCCTTTCAAGCAACTTTTTTATGGGCGCTACCTCTTCCAGTAATCAGAGAGATCTGATTTTAACATACCAGATAGTTAAACCTATTAGATCGATAGCTGGTTTGTATGGCAGCTATACGATCCAGTAATCCCACTATCTTGAAATTTGGATGGTTGGTGGCTATACATCAGAAACTTATATTGTCGAAATTTCAGTTTGATCGGACCATACAAACCCCCATTAATATTCAGGTTCTTATTGGAAAAACTTTTCTGTTTTTTGTTCTATCGAACTGAAATTAAGACACATTAAGGTTTTGATATGGGCGCGGTACATTTGTTGGAATCAGTCAAATCGGACCACTAGGGGAGTACCTCCCATACAAAACTCAATCCGGTACGGAATCCTCCGTGAACGAGTCTGACTCAGACTTGGCCCATTTTTGTTTTAATAACTGAGCATGAACAGGGGACGTAGCAACGCACGCCGGGTAACGCTAGTATTATATAAAAACAAAAAACTAAAATGCTTCGATCAATTTTTAACGTGGACTAACTATGATATTTATATAGACCTCGGTGTAACAATAATACAGGAGGAAATTATTAATGCTAGCAGGAGGTAGCAATAAAGTTTAGGGCAGAAATACACTTTAGAGCAGATATGTTAAACACATATAACCAAACAGAGGTACCTAACCAATTGGGAAACATTAAAAAAAATAAAAATAATAATTAACTAGCTGTGCTTTGACTTCATACGCGTGGAATTCGAAATATGTTTGTAATACTTATTGTACATAAGCGAAAGAAGAAACGAAAAAAAATCGGCAGAACACATTTTGGTTTTTGATCCACGACTACCCCGCGACCCTCCCACTTCCCTTATCGACAAACCAACATTGATCAATATCGTCAAACACGAAACACAAACAAGGCAAAGCACAAACAACAAAACACACTGTCTCTTTCTTGTCCCACTTTAAATGACCATAAAATACAGAAACGAAGAGCGCAAAAAGTGCGTACTCAGAGAGGAAAAATATAACAATAACAACAACCAAAGCATTAGAAACGAAAAAAACGTACAAAACGCTTTGTGCTTGGTCTTGCAGTGGTTTTTAAAAAACTTAACACTTAAAAATATAACATTGAAAGTTGAAAACTGAAAAAATAAGTATACAACTCTTTTCATTGGCACTCATTTATCATTAAAAAAAAAATACTATAATCGGCTTAGTATAGTGTGCGCTAGATAAAAAAATGTTAAAAATTTGGTTAAAAAAATGCCTGTATCTCGACAACAGCGCCACCTACTAGGTCCAACTGAAACATAAACCATCTTGGTGATCCCATTGGTTCAGCCCTTTTCAATTGATGAGCTTTCGTATAGGTTTCGACATTCATTTTTGTATATAAAGATACCACATAAGAAATAATATAACAATAATAATCTGTACAAAGAGTGCTACACGCACTCTTACAAACACACAATGTATTTTATAATCATAGATAATGTATGATCACTAAAGCGATAGCCTATAAGATATCCTAAATAAATAATTGTAGGACCATGCGATAGCCTAAATAAATATGTGCACGGGCTGTGAGACGTGTTTGACTTGTCTTCGATTTTTGCCTATTCCAAAAAAATGGATCAAAGCAACTGTATTAATTTTTTTGTGAAATATAAAATTAAGAGCTCCAAAGCACATTTTGTCTGGAGTATTTTACAAGTCTATCTTGAGCAAAAAATTTGATAGTGGTAACAATTCTTCACAGAAGGCCGAGCAGTTGTTAATAACGGTGTTCGACCTGGAAGACAACAGCAGAAGTAAACGTTGAAGCAGTGAAGAAAATTGTTATAAAGAATCATGAAAACCTATTAGAGAAGTTGCTGACGATGTTGGTATATCGGTTGGATCAGGCATTGCAATTTTTTCTGATATTTTGCCATGAAACTTGTGCCAGCGAAGTTTGTTTCGAACTTGTAAAATTTTAAACAAAATAAACGTCGCAAGAGCATCGCGCAGGAGCTGTTCATTGACGTTAACGACGATCCAAAATTGCTGAAAAGAGTCAACTGATGACGAAAGATGAGTACGTGGTTATGAAGACGAAAAAAAATATAGTAATACAGATCCTGTGATCTATTTTTTTGTATTATGCAAAAATCTAAGACGAACCAAAACACGATTCAATTATGTATCTATAAAAAAGAAAGTAACATTGCAAAATATCTGATAATAAGAACATATGGTTGAGATATACACATTTGGCAAAAATAATAAGTACTGTTCGTACAAAGTTGTGCGACGACTGAGTGAAAACGTGATTGTTGTTGCATTTTTGTGGTTTTGTGTGATATACGACGTTTCTGAAAAAAGTATCGCGACTTTTTATTTTTCTCGGTCCACGTGTTAGCGATTTTCGACTTTCTTGTTGGCAAAAATAACAAGTACATGCAGTTTTCATTTCATTCCATACATTTTTTTCTTTCCCTTTTTACCAGATTTTAAAAATGGGGAAAGTCCAAATTATTTCTTGCTTGCCATATCGTAATCTATAGATTTAACCGCACAACTAGAAAAGTAAAAAAAGAAATGAAAACTACATGTATTTATTATATGTGTATATAACACGATATCAAAACAAAAAATCGCGAAAACGTGGACCGAGAAAGGATACATATTCCTACCCCTTAAGTGCATAAAATAAAATATATCTATACTATACATTAAAATTTAAGAAAATTCATCTAAATTTGAACCAAAATTTTGAAAATAAAATAAGAATAAACAACACTTATGAGCAAATCCAGATTTATACATTATAGGAAAAATGAAAAAAGGTTGCCTAGCATAGAAGAAGAAATGTGAGATAACGACATGCAGAATAATTCGATAAACCAGTGCACATCCAACTCTCCAATTCTGATATCTTTAGATTCCGAACCCTACGATCCGACATTTGATGGTGATGTCTTGGCTGTTCCATTGAAACTGTAGAAGAAATTAATAGGGGTACCGACAAAACGCCTTGTGGACAGTTGCTTCTTCGAGCAATTCGAAACAAAATTGTCTGGGAAAGGCAAACGACAAACTAAATGCAGCAGTGCTATTAATATGGGATAAAATCAGAGACAATCTACTTAAGAACTTGTGCTGACAGGGGAATGCAATCAACCATATTGACCAAACTAAAAACTCTTTCAAGTAACGGTAAATCAGTCCGGAAGTTTCCTGAGGATATCCTAGGAACTAAAACTGCTTTTTGCAATAATACTCAAGCAAAGGAAATGTGAAAATGAAGTCAAGGGATCCTTTATGTCCAAACATCGGATTGGCACTCGAATACTGCCAAAAAGAACAGAGTATCTATTATTTTAATAAGTCTACAACGAAGACTTTAAACTTTAATATGTCAATACAGTACCTTATCAATCAAATAAGATACAACAAAATTATAGAAACAAACCTTACAATACACGCCCTAATAATAATAATTTTAATAACACACCAAGTGACAATATTAATAGTGAACTTCATTCGACATCTAGACAAGCAATTATGCCTCCAAAAAGGGAAATAATATAGAACGAAGGTAAACCAATTTTAAGAGATCACAGTTAGAAGCAGAATATCTAACATAGATGATTCAGTAAATTTTCTATTACACTACTACTATACGTAGATACGAGACACTTCAATACCTTACATTCTAATTATTTAGTAGATACCTTCGGTTCCGACAGTCTTTTAAATCCAGAATATGTACATCTATTATATAAAAACGTTTTTCAGTGATCGATAAAATATAAAGTAAGGACATGACGGGGATTCAACTTTATCAACCGTACGCACACGATCTTCTGCGATCCACTGACGACTGTGTTGATTAACTGACGACTTTCTACCTGCTCGGTTCTCTGCTTCTCATTGCTGCTTGCCGTTGCTCTCGCACTTACACGCAACTGGCGATCTGGTATACCATGAATGACATATTCAATTACTTCACTTTCTGACATTTCAATGCTATTGGCCAGAACTATCTTGTCAATAAAATAGTTTGAAAATGGTTCTTCATACGCCACTTGCGCGCCTCAAACCTCTGACGCAACACAATTCGACTTTCCTTTGCACCGAAGACTTTTTCCATCTCCGCCAAAACATAGTCGACAGCTTCACACGCATATTCTGGCTTTGACTGCAACCATGCTTGTGCCTTTCCTTTTGATTTCCCAAAATGTATTGCCCGCACCTTGGCCTCCTCACTTATGTTGTACGTTTTCTTAAAGGCGGTAATATGCGAAATCCACCCACGAACACAAGTCTCACCATCGTACCACGGAATCATTTTCTTTAAATCATTTAAAGTAAGTTCATCATGATTATGAATCGGTCGCATCGCCACTTTACCGTTCGCCTTCAACAGTTCGTTCTCTCTTCGCAACAAATCTCTCTCGAAACGCGACAACATAAGCTCTTTGTTTATCAGCTCTGATCTGATGTATACTCATTCGCGTTGCGTTTCATTGACTCTTCATTTGTTGTGCGCTCATTTGCGTTCTACTGCTGTTTCTCTTTGAATTGTACTCTTTCATTTGTCTGATCATTCAAGACATCCATCAGCTCACCGCGATCCGCCACTTCGATAATACGCGCCGCCAAAGAGTGCTTGTTTCCGTAGGTGAGCAATCCTAACCCCTTGCACCACGCACGTAACTCACTAGCTGAATATTTGTCAGCACAGACAGGATCCATTGTTCAAATAATAACGAAAGGATAGAAAAAAAAATAACTTGTTTTTTTCTGTATCCCACTTCGGAGATTGTAGGAGCTAAATAAAACGCGTCTGCTCTCCTTGCTGGCACAACACAAACTCTACTCTATTAACGTTTCATTCTCCTTTTGTCCCACAATACTTTACACACACAATACATATACAATACTTATACACTACATTCACTTATACTACTACAATATTAACATAGCGTTTTTTCTTTTCTAAAAAAAATTAGCTAGGTGAACGCAGACTTTATGAGTTATGTGTACACGCCACCGCTGCGCTCACGTTTCATTCATTCTCTCTTTACAAGTATAATTTTTGAGCCCCCAAATGTGGTTTAGTTTAGTGTTTTAATGAATTATGTTGCGTTTATTATTTTAATGAATTAGGGTGTATTGTATTTTAATGAATTACGTTGCTTCCATTACGCGTCCGCTCAAGCAGCAGTCTCGTGTCATACTGTTCATTTTTTCTAATTCCCCTCGTTCTTTCTCATTCACCTCGTTCTTTCTAATTCACCTCGGAACCTCGAGTCGTGGTGCCACCCGCTCCAACTCAACAGGGTTGTCACTTATCCCAATACTCTCCTAATCCTACATACAATTTCATCACATACTTATAATGAAACAGGTATAAATTACTACAATAAGAAATGTTCATACACTCCGCGCCACTTGAATAGGACACAAAAAAAACTTTTTTTTGAAGCTTAATTTTTCAGATCCAGGAAAAAACCTTTTTTGTCATCAATTTTGAATGAAAAATTATAATTAATTCCAAATGAAATACAGAAGGATTTGTTTTTGTAACTGATACAGTTAATTTGATACAAATTTTTAGGTAAATTAATTATAAAAAAACACGTAGATTTATGCGCCTCTTCAATAGAACACCTCTTCAAAAAAGCCGTTTACATTTTTATGTTTCAAACATGTGTATTTCTTCTTTTGGAGTACATTTAATTATTGTCAAATGCATTTGAAATTTTTTTAGTAGTGGGTTATGCTTTTTGCTCCAAAACTGCACAGATCCTTCTTGGAATTGATTCGTACAACTGTGTTACATAATTGAGTGGTATTGAACTCCAAGCTAGTTTGATGGCTTCTATTAGTTCAAGTAATGGTTCCATATTGCTATCCGGCTCCATACAGTTTCTATGTTAACCATCCCCAAATATTTTCGATGTTGCTTAAATCCGGTGAATAAGGTTGTCGGGTAAAAGAGCCACTTTCTGGCTTTCAATATAGCATTTGACGGTTCGGGCAGTAAAGATTGGTGTATTGTCATTTTGATATGTGCATTGCAAGGGCCCAAAAAGGTTGTTGAAGAATGGAAAGGCATTTTTTAAGACGCCATTGTACGCCATCGCATTAATTTTTGTTGACAAAAATCGTAATTCACAGGTCCCGTAATACGATATCGCTCCCCATACCATGACACCTCCACCCTTGCTATGTAAGCGGCCCAAATGATGGGCTTCCTTTCGTAGATCATGGAAATAATAAGTGTAGGTATCGGGTCCATCCAAATTGAATTTTTTTCATCTGAGAATACGACGCGATGCCACCTCATATGGTTATGGCAAAAAATAAGGCGTTGCTCCTTCGAAGTTCATTCAGTGGTGGCGTTTTTTAATTGTTAAACTTTTTAAATATGCAGCTTTCGATATGACACGCCGAACAGTGGTAAGGCTTGTGTTAAGTCCACATTTTGCCTTGGTTTTGGATATTGTGTCGTGAGAGTTTGAGGCTTTTCTCAATATAAGTCATATTTTCCAAATTCAATTCTCGAACTGCTTAATACAAATAAACAATAGAAAATTTGACACGGAATCAATTACTGTAACAAAAATAAGGAAGAAGAATTGCAAATCCTTGACAGCACTGACCGTCCTTTCAACAGATCGAATGCCAGTCTAAATGCAGAAAGTACTTCCAAAGTAACTTCTACTGAGGAAGCAGCTCAAAAGTAATATTTGTTTTACTAAAACAACCTCTATATTTAGTTATTTTCCCTGCTGATGATTTTTGACTGCTTGCAAATTGAAATTGCTTATGTTCTATCGTGAAAAGGGCATTAATTAGGTTTTAAACTATATCAAGCCTAAATTTGCGGTTATAATTTCTTATTATTTGCACGTAATAGCCAGATTTCATTTAAGACTAAAAATGTTGCTTCAAAAGCAAACTTAATTTGAAAACAGATTTTTTATTTTAATCGAACATTTAGAAACAACATTTAACACATTACACCCGAAATTTGCTCTTAAGATTACTCAAAAGAATTTTTGTGCGGTGCAATGAAATAAGTATAATTGTCTGACTACTCATTGAAGTCCCTGTAATAATATGAATGTGACTCATTTGCTAAACACTAGACGCTTTTGTACAAAACAATGGCTGATGCTAAGACAGAGCAGAATCTTGCGCCTTTAAAACTGGTTAATGGCGTCATTACAGAAAGCAGCAAGTAAACAAGTTCTTTCAAATAAGAAAAAATATCTTTGAACCTCCTGAAATAGTGTTTAACTAAACATGCAGACATTTATGTTCGAGGTGTACCCCAAAAGTATCCGACCTGCGTTCATACCTCTGCTCCACATTTATGGACCGATCTGAATGGGGTATGAACGTAACCAAAGAGTCGTCAACGCCTACTGCAGTTACAAGCGGACGTAGTAAAGTTGTGTACAGACCCGCAACATATATTTCTTTACAGTGCACAATGGTAAATGCAAACAGAAATTTTTGAAGTAACCTTGAATGCCTTAGAATATAAAACCGAGCAACCAAATCGCATGGTGAAACATGTTTTGCTACTGCAGGCATGTTATGATAAAATAAAAAATTAGTTTTAAAAAGACTAAATAAAAATCCTTTAACAGCAATCCGAACTAACCCTGTTCTGAATCACAGTCGCATCAATTATTGCGGTAACTGCTACGTCCTCTAGCGTTGCGGTAACTAGAGCGTCATCTACTGTCTACATTATCAGTGCTGCCTGCACTACTTAAGAGGCATTAGATGGCGCTAGTAAAATTAGTCTTTGGCGTTTTGCCTTTTATTTGTTCTTTTAAGATCTATGCAATGTGTTTGGAAATTGTTACCATGCACTTAATTTCTATCGTCGCTTCTTTTGTCTTTTCTGTCACATCATTGCCAACCACTTCGCCTTTCGATTGCGATAGTCGTCGATCGCTGCAGGAATGGTATTACAACTCATTTCCGACAGGCGTCGGTCATGACGCCACAATTCATGAGGTAGCACGCCGAATATGTTAAAAAAAGAACCGTCAGGTGGCGCATCGGTACCTTTTAAATATAAAGAGTTGGCAAGTATATATATATACAAGAAACAAGTGGCAAGCATTCAACACATAATAAGAAAAAGAGTTGAACAAAAGCGCATGCGTACACAATATTTTTGCTCCAAATTAAGAAATAAGTAACTATTGGGAGTACAAATTAGTTCGGTCCGTTTTCAAAAGATGGCTCCACCTGCAAGTTGTGGCCGATTTTGGAAGCGATTTCCTACTCCATTGGAAAGGTTTGACATCTGTCAACAATAATTAGTGTGCATCAGCGTCTGTTTCTGACAACAACATATTTTTTGCCTTTCCGAAAATGTCCGGATTTGTGTCAAATAAACAGCATTAGCGGGAAGTTTTGATTTTCTTTTTTAATGGAAAGAAAAGTGCAGCTGAAGCATATCGAATGCTTGAGGAAGTTTATGGTGAATCTACTCCGACCGATAAGTCATGCAGAGAGTGGTTTCGATGCTTCAAAAGTGGTGATTTTAGTGTCGAAGACAAAGAGTATCTTGGCCAACCCAAAAATGTTGAAGATGAGGAATTGAAGGTTTTGCTGGATCAAAATCGCAGAATCGTTGGGAGTGACTCAGCCAGCAATTTTCGTTCGGTTAAAACAATTGGGATTTATTCAAAAGTAAGGATATTGGGTGCCGTACGAGTTGAAGCTGAGATATATCGAAAGGCGATTTTCGCTTCGGAACTGCTTCTTGAAAGACATCAAAGGAAGGGATTTTTGCTCCGGGTCGTGACTGGAGATGAAAAATGGATATACTACGATAACCCCAAGAAGAAAAAATCTATGACAAGCCTGGTGAACCCATTCCATCATCGTCTACATCGACGCCAAAGCAAAACATCCACGGTTCAAAGTTCATGCTCCGCTTATGAACTACTAAAACCAAACGAAACCATTAATGCGGAACGTTATCGACTACAACTAAAGCGTTTGAGCCGTGCATTGCGTGAAAAACGGCCAGAAATGGCAGAAAGGCATGACAAGGTGATTTCGCAACATGACAACGCTCGGCCCCACGTAGCTGTAACGGTCAAAAATTACATGGAAACGCTGAGATGGGAGGTCCTACCCCAGCCGCCGTATTCTCCAGACCTTGTTCCTTCCGTCTACTGGCTTTTTCGACGGATGCAAACGATTTGTGGGGTAACCGGTTCGGGTCTTTTGAAGAAATCGAAAAATGACTCATTGAATGGATCGAGGCCAGAGAGGGTTTCATTTTTTTGTGATGGTATTTGAAAATTACAAGAGAGATGGGAAAATTTAGTTGCTTCCGACGGACAATACTTTAAATGATGTATTTTTTACCTTTTTTTTTAATAAAAAAATACTTTTTTGAACACTAATAAAACGGACCGAATTAATTTGTACACCCAATACTTAATTATATGTATATGCAGGATATAAAGAGTATGTTATTGAACATTAAGTTTCTAATGAAAAAAATGGATGGATAAATTTTCTGATTATACACTACGGTTTATTGTTTGTTTTTTAAAAAAATTTTAATTTAGC
The DNA here is from genome assembly GCA_037043295.1 of Amiota minor. Classification (NCBI taxonomy): domain Eukaryota; kingdom Metazoa; phylum Arthropoda; class Insecta; order Diptera; family Drosophilidae; genus Amiota; species Amiota minor. Next base: position 881 of record JBAMAW010000537.1, on the reverse strand, counting down.
ATTAAATTGGAAAAAGAATGAAGAAATTTCGTTTCCTTCATTGAGGCATACCAAGAAGCAAGCCGCACATTCCCTTTGCGCACTCACTCGCAACGTTCAACGAAAACTAACTAAAAACTAAATGCTTTCCATTTAATGACCAAAATTGATTGATCAGTGGATTAGAATTTTGAATAAATAAAACAAGCGCAAGATACGTGATGAACACAATACAAAAGATATAAAAAAAAAAAAAATTCTGTATATCATTTGCCTAGACGAGAGGAAAAAATGTCAGGAGATGAAAATTTTTAAGCTGAAAGATAATTGTTGTTGGACCAACAAACTTGAAAAGAAAATGTCAGACCAATGAAGTAAACCCATAAGTCAGCAGAACAGCAAAAGTTATAATAACTATCAGTAGGCCACTGGTGATACTGGAATTGCTGTAGTTTCATCCTATTTTAAACTAATGCCTTTATGGAAAACAAAGCCAGACTTGGTTTGTTCAAGTGGAATGCATAATGCGGTGAAGGAAACTAAACACAAATGTTGGAAAATATGATGCGGTCATAGAAACTTTAGATGAAGATGTGTTGGACGAAATCTCTGACATCCTTAGCTGTCTGGCCTGATACAGATAAGTACAATTATTTAAAAAAAAAAAACAATTAGACAATTTACAGAATCAACGGAGCGTCATTTGCATAAATTTCTTTCCGATGCTCAGTTGGGCGAGAAAAAGACGTCGCAACTCCTAAATGTAGCAAAGATCCCGACTGGTAACTCCATGAGTACAACAAAAATAAAAAATCGTCAATCGCCGGTCCAGCTGTTCTCGAGTCATACCATTTTTTGGGTTCATTTATACGAGGATCAATCAACAAGTGCTTAGTCTCACC
>JBAMAW010000532.1:0-74092 GCA_037043295.1 Amiota minor | reverse complement strand
TATAAATCGTGAACAGGAAAAATAAATCAATACTTTCAGGATATACGAAACCATATTTATAAAACTGAGGATAAAAAAACTAAAATATTACAATATACTCGTATAAATAAAATTAAGTATATCATTGGCATTTTCCAAAATCACTTAAACAATATCGCAGAAAGCATTCTTTTCGAAAAACTAAATATAATTCCAAAGTTTATTTTGAACAGCAAGGAAATTGTAGATATTTGTCAAGTATTTAAAAGAGAAAAATTGACATATCTGAAACCAGTATACATATTTCACTTTTTAAACATATCATTTCAAAGAAACCAAAATTTTCAATAATAAAATAAAATAAAAATGTCAACAGAAGAAAATGTTTAAAAGACATAATTAAAAAACAAAAACGTATTTGCCGCCTTTCCTATATAAATTTGCTTTCAAAGCGTTCGTCGGCACGAACTAGAAGAAGCAACCTGGATGTATATAACAACACAACAAAACGTACCGTTTCAAATGTTCTCTTAGAAAGTAAGTCTAAAAGTCCACTCTCTTCGTCAGATCAAACTAGCAGAATACATCAAACCAACTATGGTAACTATAGTAATGCACTAACAGTTACTGTCACTTTGAATAACCTTAATGCAAAGGAACCTGAACTTTTTTCAATTGAAGGGATAAACTCTTTACTGTCTGAACTTATTACAAAACTAAATAGTTGCTCCAGCAAGGGAGAGCAATTCTAAGTCATCTCTCAGTTAGCAATTAAGTATGTGTACACAAACAAATAGCTCTCTTGATACTTTATATATTATGGCATGGAATGCCGTGCTGTGAGACACAAACGTGTAGAACTTATTAAGTTCTTAGAAGTCTAATCTAATCCATATAGCTCTTATAAGTGAAACATAGCTTACACCATTTGACCAATTTAACATACCCCACAACACTGTTTACAAACGCGATAGGACGGAGATCTATTGTATAGGCTTTGGGCTTATAACATGCTGGTATGTATGTGGGATCTTTGGGGAACAATAAGTTGAATTTTCCTAGGTCTGAAATTTCATTTAGAATATTACCCCAGCAATTAGCTCGAGTACAGTTCCAAGCACTATGACGAGAGTTAAAGTCACCGCAAACTAAAAAGTTTACATTTATGCTTGAGATTTTGAGTAGATCACTTTTGTATAAGTTTTTTATGTGATTCGGTCCCCAGATAAATTGCATGAGGTAGTAAGACATTTTGCAGTGTGGCCAGCAAAGTATGCAGAATAAATTTTTAAGCTAGTATCGATATTAATTTTTATTTGTATGCCCACAGTTTCAATAACATGAGTTTTGATACAAGAAATTTGTTCATGTACTAATTTATTGCCAGAAACAATAGCAACACCACCACCTCTACTTTCCGTCCTATCGCGTTTGTAAACAGTGTTGTGGGGTATGTTAAATTGGTCAAATGGTGTAAGCTATGTTTCACTTATAAGAGCTATATGGATTAGATTAGACTTCTAAGAACTTAATAAGTTCTACACGTTTGTGTCTCACAGCACGGCATTCCATGCCATAATATATAAAGTATCAAGAGAGCTATTTGTTTGTGTACACATACTTAATTGCTAACTGAGAGATGACTTAGAATTGCTCTCCCTTGCTGGAGCAACTATTTAGTTTTGTAATAAGTTCAGACAGTAAAGAGTTTATCCCTTCAATTGAAAAAAGTTCAGGTTCCTTTGCATTAAGGTTATTCAAAGTGACAGTAACTGTTAGTGCATTACTATAGTTACCATAGTTGGTTTGATGTATTCTGCTAGTTTGATCTGACGAAGAGAGTGGACTTTTAGACTTACTTTCTAAGAGAACATTTGAAACGGTACGTTTTGTTGTGTTGTTATATACATCCAGGTTGCTTCTTCTAGTTCGTGCCGACGAACGCTTTGAAAGCAAATTTATATAGGAAAGGCGGCAAATACGTTTTTGTTTTTTAATTATGTCTTTTAAACATTTTCTTCTGTTGACATTTTTATTTTATTTTATTATTGAAAATTTTGGTTTCTTTGAAATGATATGTTTAAAAAGTGAAATATGTATACTGGTTTCAGATATGTCAATTTTTCTCTTTTAAATACTTGACAAATATCTACAATTTCCTTGCTGTTCAAAATAAACTTTGGAATTATATTTAGTTTTTCGAAAAGAATGCTTTCTGCGATATTGTTTAAGTGATTTTGGAAAATGCCAATGATATACTTAATTTTATTTATACGAGTATATTGTAATATTTTAGTTTTTTTATCCTCAGTTTTATAAATATGGTTTCGTATATCCTGAAAGTATTGATTTATTTTTCCTGTTCACGATTTATATGAATTAATGAAAAATTAATTTAATTTGTTTTTTAAAAAGGCTGCGTGTTGGTTCCCAACACGTCTTACTTTTATTAGAACAAAAACCGAACTAACTTTTACAATATGAAGAAGGCTTAACGTTAACTTAACAAAATAGTCTAAACTGCTGACGTAGTCTACGTGCCGAGTGGTGACTGTGGGAACGTTGAATATTGTTTACTCCCGTCGAGTAAGATAATATGACACTTGGAATGTGGCTGCTGACGGTGCGTCTGGATGGGATACGTGTGTAGCAACAAAACCCAATGTGCAATGTGTTAACTTGTGTAGCAACAAAACCCAATGTGCAATGTGTTAACTCTTCCCCCTCTAAGTTCCATACGTTCTCGTATGGAACATCAAAAACATGGTAGGTTGTAGATGCTCTTATTTTGGTTATTGACCTGTACCCTTGGGGGGTTGTTTGTAGATTGGTTACCTTGAGATGACTCTTCTATAGCGGTTCCATCATGATTGGATTTAATACATTTTCTTAATTGCTTTTTTAGGTAGAAACACCCAATTAGAAAGGCAATCGTTATCACTCCTATGTTTAATGACAAACTAATCCGGTTAATCGATTTTAGTTTGCGGATTGATAAGGTGTTCTTAACATTAATGTCATTTATCAACTCCAATGATAATGTTCTCTCTTCAGCATCTGAGGTCATAGGTTGGATTAAGGCAGGAAGAGGCTTGGTTGCAGTGATTCTTCTTGAAACGTATGTGTTTTTGTTAACTCGTATCGTACTGTTATAATGGTGGATGACATACAACCCGTTGAGCCACATTGTTGAGTTATCCACACTGATTGCACCGTTGTATTGGTTTAGGAATAATATGTCATCCTCGATCTCCTCTATTGTATAGATATGGTCATTATTGGTTGTGGTACATTTAGATGGTTGACTCGTTAGCAGCTTCGGGATACACGTCGTGTCTGTGATATCTTCATAACTTCTAGGACTACAAATTGATAAACTATTATAGGTTTTATAATACATTTTTCTTTTAGCCCAAAAATTTTGTTCTTACAATCTAACACGTAATCATAGTCTAGTCTAGTTACAATATTTTCTCTCTTTACAGCTTTAATTAGTAATTTAATGCAATTGTTGGTATCAGTAGTTGGGATACTTAAAATATACAATATATTGTAACCTTCAATGGCAATTTTGATTTCAGCAAAGTGTAGCAATTCGTCAGTACTAGAAAATGGTACATTACTTTTGTTAAAGATTTCATTTAGAATATCTAATTCAAACGATAAAAGAATAAATGAATTAACAATGTTAGCTTTAGCTAAATGAATTGCGAGTTCAATGTTGGCAATATCTTCCTTTAATAATTCAAGTTTGTATTTAAATTCTAATATTCTTTCATTATGGAGATTTTGTTCTGTTTTGATAATTTTAATTATTTCGTTTGTGGCATTTGTAAGCTTACTATTATAATTTTTTCAAGTGACAGACGATTAATTACGATTTGATTGCTAATATTTTCTAGGACATCTTCCATCTTTCTCTGAATTATTTCAAAATCATGATGGTCTGGGCTTCCGGCAATCCATTTCCATGCGCTGCCGATAAAGTCCAGTGAACGTTTAACTTTTAAATTTGGTTTGAGTCGGGATATGTAGGATTTTATTTGGGATATGGTGTATTTTAGGTAAGGGATGAGGGGGTGATTTAAGGTGATAGTCTGAACGATATTTCTTTCTATTTCGTGGATGAGGGTATCATATTTCTTCAATTCTATAGTATGAATTATCTTAAAAGTGCCGGTCTGAACTTTAGCTGTTCCCGAGTGCATAGCTACCAATTTTGAGTTTGAGTAATCCAATATTTGAATTTCACCGGCACAAAGTGCCGTTAAAATTAACAATCTGTATGTGTAAATTAGTTTCTTATATGTTTCCTGTGAACGACACGTCCGCTTTCGGTGACTATTGTAGAGTTTCTGTTTTCCTTTACTATTTCTTCCTTATATTTGTCCGATAGTTTTGTTCCTAATCTTTTATTAATTCTTATAAAAACTGTTTGGCCTGGAATAGAGTCCGTTTTTGTTTTTCCTGTAACTACCAGGGGAGAAGTCGACTGTTCTTCCGAAGAATAGATCGACAGGTTTGCGTTCCACTGTTGAATGTATTGGGAGCCTTGTAAACTCATATTTCCCGTTATTAACCGAAAATGCTGTCTTTTCGATGTCCTTTTCGTTTGGTGGGATTTGATGAAATCCGCTTTTAAGATCAATAACTGTCAAGAACTTATTGCCACCAAGGTGAGACAATACCTCCCCAACCTCTGGTATTGGATATTTGTCAGCTATGGTGACTGCGTTCAATTTTCTGAAATCTACTACAACTCTATATTTCCTTTTCCCCGACGCGTCCTCCTTTTTCGGGACAACCCATATGGGCGAATTGTAAGGGGAACGAGAGGGTCTTATTATTCCGTCTTTCAATAACTTGTTTATTTCCTCTTCAACAACACTCTTGCGTGCCATTGGATAGGGGTAGTTTCTTGTATAGACGGGTTCTTCAGTGGTTGTGCGAATTTCACCCAGCACTTTCGTGGTGTAAGTTAACTTTTCATCTGGATCTGCGAAAAGGTTTCTATGAGATTGTATTATTTTCCTCATGGTTGTTGCTTGATGTTCCGAAAGATGCTCTACTTTGGTTTCTAGATTGTTAACGTCCTGCGATAAATATTGGTATATTGGTATTTTCATACCATTTTTAAGTGCAAAGTAATTATTGGCCGTATGAATTATTGCCGAGAGTTCCATTAAGGTGTCGTTGCCTAGAATTGCATCAAAAGTTCTCAATCCGGGTAGGAGGTAAAATTTAATAGGTTGAACTGAATTTCCAAATATATTTAATAAGGTATGGTGTGTAATTTGTACATCACCGGATATAGTTTTTGCACTAAAATTATCCTGATTTTTCTCAGGGTTTTCTGCCAGAGATGATTTAATATAATTCTTATTACTACCTGTGTCCAAAAAAATTTTGAGTATGTCACCGTTCCTCGTCTTAACCTTAAAATATGGTAGCGAGGAACTGTTTAACCAAAAAAATTGAGGTCAGCGTTAAGATCTTCGGTTGAGTATTCTTCTACCGGATTATCCGATACCGTGTATCCTTCTCCAAAGTAGTGTACTGACTCATCGACGTATTCCTCGTTAACTTTATCGATATAATCGTTAATGTTCGGCGTACCACCTACAGCTCCTTCGAGTGGCTCCATTTCGAAGCCATCTTGTGCATTCTCCACTACTTGATTTGTTGTACTATCCGTTCTCACGTGAAAGTTCCTTTGAGCCTTGTGGGCTGGACCTTGGAAAGAACCTCCATATGATCTCTTGACTCCGTTATTGATCGGCGGTCTGTTGGCATAATTTATTTGCCTAGTTTGGAGAGAACGGTCAATGTCCATTGGTTCCGGATTTGGGAGATTTTGTTGGTGTCCTTGATGAAATCCTTGAAGTCTCGGATCTCTGTTGCCGTACGAGTAATATTGCTGTCGGTATTGAATCTGAACAGTCTGTCCGTTTACTGGTCTTGAAAACAACCGAGGTGGAACTGGTGGCCTATTTTGGTTTCCTACATGAGCGAGCTCAGGATGGAATTTATTCCCAATAAATGCCTGAGGATTTTGAATAAAAATGTAGGTTCTTTAACGCTCAGTAGTCTTGGTAGGTCTCCTTTGAGACCTCTAACGAACGTGTCGAGCGCCTTGTCTCTATAGGCGTTTGTCATTGAAGCAAAACTATTTTCGTCCATGTCAAGACAAGCTATTTTGTCCAAAATTAAAGATAGGTGCTGGTATACTGCCTGGTAAAATTCAGTTATTGTTCTGTGGCCTTGGCACATGGTGGTCATCTGGTATTCCAGCGTCCCGATATCTCGCCTATCGGAGTAGTGCATCATTAGGCATTTCCTAATTTTACCCCAGTCCAGTGGCGTTCTGTATGAATCGAGAGCAGTATCTGCCTCTCCAACAATTTTGGTTCTTATCGTATGGAGAATAGCGTAATATCTTCCCGTACCCTTGATGCCATCAAAAAGCTGCAGTACTCTCTCCACTGATTTGCGCCAAGAGCCAAACTCGCCAGCCTTTCCTGAAAATTCCCTTAGGGATCTCACGATGTCAGGAATTTTATCTAATTCTTCAATTGTAATTGTTCCTATCGGATGGTCACCACCCTCATCTGGGGTATCTTGTCTGAGGAATTCCATCATTATGGCCCTAATCTCGTTCTTCTGAGCTTGAGAAAGTCCGCTAGAACTTCTTCGGTGCTTGACTCATGGTAAGGGTTTTACTAAGCCTCTCTGTTATCTCCTCAATACTATCAGGCATAATTTTTAATTTTAAAACTTGTTCAGAATTTAGTAGGAAGGGTTTTTTTTGGGGAATTTGCACCTACTAATTTTTTTATCGTATTCCTTTTTTTTTTTTTTTAAATAGCAATCAAATTGTTTCACAGCTGTCACTTACCTTAAAAACATAATTTCCTCGTACTGGTGAATTGCTTGATCTTAGCTGGAAGCACTATTTTTGATTTTAACTCTTCTGATTTGGTAATAAATATTTTTTTTTTTTTTATTTTTCACAATATTTAACAATTATTAAAAAAATTTTAATTAATTTTTTTCCTTTTTTTTTTTTTTTACAATTATTTTAAATTTCTTTAATATTTTTTCTTTTTACTTTTCACAACTTTCACTTTTACAATTATCAAGATTTCATTATTATTATTATATTAATTTTCTCACAATAATATTCGTTAATTTTTACTTTTCCTTTTTTTACTTTACATTTCCTTTTTCTTTTTTTTTTATATTTTTCTTTACAATTATTTTAAATTTCTTTAATATTTTTTTTTTTTTTTTGTTATAGTTTCACTGAAATTTGTTTTTACTTTTCACAACTTTCGCTTTTATAATACAATTATCAAGATTTCATTATTATTATTATATTAATTTTCTCACAATAAATTTCGTTAATTTTTACTTTTCCTTTTTTTTTTTTTTTTTGTAAAAACTATATTTCTTAACACTACAATAAGGCCGCTGATGATCCCGTGTCACCTCCCGTTTGCCAGTGGCTACTAGAGCGCGTCGTTTCCTTATTCTCGAAGTTGAGCCGGATTTGTAACACCTTTTTTTTTATTTCTTTGGGACAACCCCTTTGACTTTACGTGCCTATTGGCTCAGGCAAATATGTAAAGACTTGCAAGGGGTCCCTGCTCGGGCGCCAATTAATGAAAAATTAATTTAATTTGTTTTTTAAAAAGGCTGCGTGTTGGTTCCCAACACGTCTTACTTTTATTAGAACAAAAACCGAACTAACTTTTACAATATGAAGAAGGCTTAACGTTAACTTAACAAAATAGTCTAAACTGCTGACGTAGTCCACGTGCCGAGTGGTGACTGTGGGAACGTTGAATATTGTTTACTCCCGTCGAGTAAGATAATATGACACTTGGAATGTGGCTGCTGACGGTGCGTCTGGATGGGATACGTGTGTAGCAACAAAACCCAATGTGCAATGTGTTAACTTATGTACAGTAATACCTTAGAATCTTTCCATCATTCCTTTGTAATTACTTACTGTTCATTTAGTAAATGTAGTATGGTACCGTTACTGTTCTTTAAATTAAGAAATTGTTTTTTAATTTTTTTTTTTTCGTCTGTACAATCCATATTTCCTGTTATTACCTTTATTATTGATCCAAGTCCATTCGCTATTCCTCGTCTGTTTCTCGTCTTTGGCAGTATTGCTCCAAGTTTTCTTCGAAGTTGTTGTATCTTTTCTCGTAGTAATTAAATTGAGCCAGCATAAATGTCGTTATTTTTCTTAAGTATTTGTATTGTTTCCTCAAACCGTTTGATACCGTCTTCGTATTTTTGAAGATTAATTACGTGGACTATGTTTTTATAACCCGTAATAAGTTTTGCAAGGCATGCACTATTTTGTGTTAACCTTTTTTAATAAATAATAAACAATATTTAGTTTATTTTACAACGAGATTATTTTTATTGATTTTAACAAGATTTTAGTTAATTATTTATACAACGAGATTTGTTTTATTGATTTTAATAAGATTTGAGAAGAGATTTTTTTTATTGATTTTAATTGCGAGATGAAAATACTCAGCATTTAGTTTGCTTGATTGCGAGATGACAACTATAAGCAATGAAGTTGTTGAGCAAGATAGTCCACACAAAACCAAATCACTCAATTAAGTGATAAGAATGAGAGCTCTCCTCTGTTCCATATTTTGCTTCACTCATCATGAGCTCTTGACCAAACACTGATCCCAATTTTAATTCAATCACTGACAATTCTTCATCCAGCTCCTTCCAACCTTTAATTATGTACTAATATACGTATTATTGTAGTACGTTTCTTTTTCTTATTTTCCTTAACTTCGTGTTTAGTGAATCTTGGTGTTATTTTATTGCGTCTGTTTTCCTTTCTGTGTATTTGTTCATTCTCAATAAGATCTATTGGTTTCTGCCTGTTAGTATTAAGTTTGTTTATTCTGTTCTTCGTGTTGTCTTCCATTATTTCCTTACTTTCGGATATAAGTTTTGTCTGAATTCATTTAATTTTTTTAGATAGTCATGTTGGGGATCAAATTGAATTGTACAAGGAAAGTCGCAAAGTAAACGAAACTTTTTGAAAATCTCTATAGCTATCTTTGAACGGGCGAGTTGGAAAGTTCACTGACGTTCTGTCAAAATTTCATGACCAACGAATAATTACCTATTGCTTTATAAGTGACCGTATATTTATAGCATCTGTCTAAAAATAAGCTTCGGACAAAGAGCAACTATTAAGTTTTATATTAAATCTGTAAAAACTTTTATTCAGACGATTGAAATAATAAAATAACTGTACGGTGACAATTTTTTATCCCGTTGCAGTATCCATGAGTGGTTTAAACGATTCAAAGAAGGTCGTGGGGACATCAAGGACGACGATCATCCCGGTTAGAAAAGTTCCGTGATTACACCAAGTAACATTAAAATTGTGCGTCAATTTATAAAAAATGGACCAAGTGTGAGTCACACTCGTGCACGGAGTGTTCCGTACCAGAAAGGGGTTTGTATGGGAGGTACTCCCCCTAGTGATCCGATTTGACTGTTTCCATATCAGAAAATTATGGTATCTAAATTTCAGTTCAATAGTTCAAAAAACAAAAAAAATTTTCTAATAAGAATCTGAATTTTAATTGGGGTTTGTATGTGAGGTGTGGCCAGTTAAACTGATGTTTCGACAGTATAAATTTCTGAAGCATGGCCACCAACCATCCAAATTTTAAGTTCGTGGGATTACTGGATCGTATAGCTGCCATATAAACAAAAATGGGACCTCTTTAAGTTTATAAAAATATTTTAGTTTTAGTATTTGCTGCTGATGCCCGGATAGAACCACAATTTTAAAACATAAATTTTTTAATAAATAAAAATAAAAAATTTGGAACCCTGGTATTTGGGTTAATTTGGTAGATTCCGTAATTGTAGCCATTTTCTCCGCGAATATAAATTAAAGGGTATTGTAGGGCGTCGTAAACTCTGTTTGTTTCTTTATATCACGCCTATCATTTTTCTGGTCTGCCAAAACGATAGCAACCTCATCTGCGGCAGGTGCGTTGTACCTTCCGCGGTGTCCTGTAATAGGACGCTTATCGGCGCTGATGACCATTTTGAAATCATTTCGTTGCCCTAACGGTATTGAATGTAAAGCAGCTTTGAAACTATTTACATAAGTATTGATTTGATGTACAATGTTTTGGAGTTGAGAAATAAGTTCATTGTTAAGATGAGGAAAATTACTATTTATTAGTTGTCCGACAAAAAATAAATCTGAAGAAAGTTAGGCTCGCTTTGTGGAAGTAAAGCTCATAACAGATGAAGTACCATTGTTTAACGTGCTCGCCTGTTTAGGAACACTTAAGAACACGGTGCCAAGCACTTCGATTGATAAACGTCAATCAACGTCCCCTTGGATATATATCCGTAGAAACCAAATTGAAATCATATTTATTCTGGTAAATAGGACTCCCTCCTTGGTGGGGAGTGAGGCCCATATTAAACCTCTGCTGCTCTGTGGGTCACAGCACCCAGTTGTATAACACAACTCCACGTCGAGTAATTTCTCTACCCGCATTTAGGTATTAAGCCACAGCCACCACGATACTCCCTCAAGGGGGCCGTATCAGCTGGCCAGGACGGAAAAAAGTTCCGTGGGCTCCTGACCACCCGTGGTACCAAAAAAAAAACCTCCATGAAACTCAGAGACTGGTTACCCCGGGGAGAACACTTACCCAACCCACATTCACAGACATACATATCGGACAGTCTCAGGCTACAATGGGCTAACGTCTCAAAAATACTGCACGTGCAAACCTATTTAATCTCCTAACTATATCCCTATTGGAGAGCACCTCAGTAAAATCAAAACCCCCATTAATACTCAAAATACCGAACTCATTCATATCCCTTAAATCATCATACAAAGAACATTCACAGACAACATGTTGCCATGTCTCTTCCGTGTAGCCACAAGGGTATTCCGCACTGTCATTTAGGCCCTTGAATGCAAAAAAGCATTAAGGGAACCATGACCAGTCATCAGGAATCCGAGCTAAAGATTAAAAGCAAAGTCCGGTCGACCGCCAACAAATGTGTCATCCCGAATGAACCAGTTACCCGCCCACACACAGAACTGTCCCATCTGAATTGCCAGTCAGACAGGACACACTCATTCAACACTCTGTTACACACACTACGACCTAAGCTCTCCACATCCATCCCATATAACCATTCATCCTACAGCAATGGAAATCCTGATCTCCAGATCAATAGGAACCACACTAACCTGCGAAGCCTCAGTGGGGACAATGCGACATACTGGCACACATCACAATATCATGACCCTGTGGCATGATAACACTTTCTTTCTACCTACAACAGACGATGCCGTTTTGTATCACACCAAAGATCCATATGCTGCACAAGCAACAAATAGGCCTCCATATATGATACGAACAGCACTCCTACTTATACCCCACTCTGTCCGCAAAATACGGCGCACTTTCCCAACCGCACCAAACAACCGGTCTCTAAGATGATCATACCAAGTTACACCTAGGTATTTCACCCCAGTTACATACCAGTATCAAGCCTGACGATAGGACTCCGACTTGGTGCCAATTTGCCCTTAAGCAACATTGTCACAGTCTTATCCACCGCCACACTGACGCCAACACTACTGCTCCATTCAGAAACAAAACGCATGGACTCCTGGCCCTTGCGCTCAATTTCCAAACGCGATTGTCCCTCAATCAAGATCAGCAGATCATCCGCATACACACAGCACTTGACCGAGCTGCCTTAACAAGGAATCCATCATGAGGTTCCAAATAAATGGACCACAGATAGAACCCTGTGGGCAACCACGAACCTCATCCACACTGATGCAATCATTCTATCCAACCGCACAAACACGCCTGCCAAAGAAACAACTCTACAAAAGAGCCATTTCCGAATTCCACAATCTTTCAATTTCCTCAACACACAATCCCAACTTAGATAGTCGAACGCACCCATAAAATCAACGAACACACCTAGCATATACTTGGAACAACTTCCCTGAACATAGTGAGACACATAGCCACAAGCATCTTTAACGCATTTATCCTTCCTAAGTTCCTATGAGATGGTAAACTTGGCATTGTATCTTAAAGTCTGGCAGAAATGGTCCCACCGTAATTTCTTTTGCTCCGAAAGACATCATATGAAATGCGCTATTGTATAACCGGATATTTTTTAAGAAGTATTTAGACTGTGGATGTTGACCACTTAAAAGTGACTTCATAAGTTTTTTATGGTCTAAGTTATCGATATAAATCTAGAAGGCATTTTATGTAATTTTTTATTTTCCAAACTATAACTAAAACTAAATTGTCTATAATAATATGAACCACACTATACTATTATACACTAATTAGACTTTAATACTACGCTATAATAAGAAATAAACTACAATAATACACTATAATAAAATAAAGTTGGTGTATAGACCACAAAACTTTGAACCAATATTGCACACTTTACCTATATACCACTATTTATTTATATAAACTATTTATTTACTTATAAATAACTTTTTCAGATGTTTACTTTCACTTTAGCAGCTTAATAAAATTGTAGGCTTTTCGCCTGTATGTATAAATGTATACACTATAGTACGATACACACTACAATAAAAGTATGATATATAGACTACAATAATTTTATTTTAACTGTAATATTGCGCACTTTACCTATATGTGCACTATTGATTTGTATATAATATAATATTTATTTATTGGTTACTTAATTTTTTCATACTTTTATTGAGACCTTAGCAGCTTTATAAAATTGTAGGCTTTTTGCGTCTGTGTTTGAAAGATGTTTGCAAAAAAAAATATGAAAAAACGTAATATGAAAAAAAAAACGTAAGAAATAAGTGTTGGATAAATTATATAGTATTTGCTTATTTAAATGTAGAAATTGTAATGAATTTAGGATTAATTTATTTTAGTTTAGAAAACATGTATGATACGTCGTTCATAACATTCACGGTATGTATTTCCTCTTTGAGCGCTTCTTACAGTCTCCTCGTCGTCGTTGATATTTTTTCATTCTCATCCTCAAAACATCTTGTTCTTGTTCTTCATCGACTTCATCATCATCATCGTCGTCATTGTCGTCGTCGTCATTGTCGTCGTCGTCGTCTTTCTCAAATCTTCGATGCGTCGGTTTTGCGGACTCTGTTTTCTCTTCTATCTCATCTCTTTGCTTGCTTCTCTTTTGTTCTCTACTGTTTATCAGCTTATGTGGGTACCCTGAATGCGATTGTCAGGCTTAACCCCACAACTCGGCCGAATGTATCGTCATCATCTATGTAAGTTAAAGAAACAGAAATCATATACTCTGCACAGGTATTCGTTTGCTGTGGAGTTCTTCGTGACTTCATAAGTATCGTTGTTTTTTGCTCTCGTGCCCATATATGGTCCTAAGAATTTGGGTTTCAACTTCAACCCACCGCCTAGTTGAGTACGTTTAATTGCCACAAGATCCTCAACTTTATATGTTCTTGCTGGCTTACGTATTAAGTTGTACGAATGTCGATTTTCTTGTAGCATCTTTAATATCTGCTGTATGGCGTCTTTTCTCCGTTCTTCACGGCTGTCACTAAACGATTGTACAATTTCGTCTTTAATCATTTCTTTTAGCTTTACATCGGTATTGGTATGTGTTGAAAAATATGTTAGAACATGTTTGAAAGTTACAATGCAACATGTATGATTATATAGTTTTGTTATTTTATATATTAGTCGCTAATAAACTATCCTCGCAACAGGTTATGGGCCCAGGCAACGGCTTGTGCAGTTATAACAGTTTCTTTTGAGCAAATCAATATGAGTGCGTTATATAACATAGAAAAACTGGAGGAAGGGAATTATGATACCTGGAGTGTCCAGATGCGTAGTGTCCTAGTACATTCGGAGCTATGGGGCGTGGTATCAGGAGCGATCAAGGAGGACAGTATTTCCGAGGGAATTAACTGGACTAACATGGACCAAAAGGCGCTGGCCATAATAATCCTTAGTGTGAAGCCAACGTAGTTGGGTTATATCAAGCACAGTCTCACATCCAATGAGGCGTGGACGAAGTTAAAAGATGTACACCAGCCTAGTCGACCAGTACGCAAAATGTCACTCTACAAAAAGCTGCTAAGTCTACGGATGGCGGATGGTCAAGGCATAAGTGGTTACATGAACCAATTCGTGGAGATCATCGATCAACTTGGAACAGTGGGAATAGAGATGAACGATGAGCTACGAGCCATCATTCTGTTGTCTAGTCTGCCAAGTGAGTACAAAAACTTTGTTGTTGCCATTGAGGCGCGTGATGTTTTGCCAGCATTCGACATTCTTTGTATTAAGTTGAAGGAAGAAGGGGAACGGAAGGGCAGTGTCCATGTGAAAGAGAACGCTCAAGCATTTGCAGCTGCATCAGTTCATCAATGACATAACACACAAGCAAAGAGGAATAACAAAAAACGTTGTTTGTTATAAGGTGTGTGAGCGTGGGCACAATAAAAAACAATGTCACAGCGAAGGAACAAAGAATGAGCGCAAAGAGGGCACGAAAAAAGAGCAACAAAAGCAAAGAAGTCTGTCAGGTATATTGGATGCCGTTAGTTTTGATCGTTGTGATCATTGTGATGTCTAGACAGTGGGCGACTAGTCATATGTGCTGTGAAAGAAAATTGTTCACGAAATTCGAAAAACACACAGAAATGATTGGTTTGGCTGACGCTGATTTCTTACGAGCAAAAGGAAAAGGCGAAGTAAAACTACAAACAGATTTTGGTGTATTGAAATTTATCAATGTGTTGTTTGTGCCAAGTATGAAAGGAAATTTCGTATCTGTCAGTCAAGCAGTTGAAAACGGTTGCAGTGTTCGTTTTGAGAGCAATTGTGCCAAGGTTGTGCAAGAGGGCAAGTGCAAATTGAAAGTCAAGAAAGCTGGTAGCCTGTACATATTTGGTGGAAAGCGAAATGAGTGTTTTGCTGCAATTGAAAATGACGGAACCTTGTGGCACAAAAGGTATGGTCATTTGAACTACTCTAGTTTAATGGAAGCTGCTAAGAAGAATATGGTGAAAGGATTGGAAAAGGTTAATTTTTCACCTACGATGGCCTGTAAGACATGTATGATCAGCAAAATACATGTGCAACCTTTCCCAAATGCAACTGACAATCGTGCGACCGAGTTGTTAGAATTGGTGCACACTGATGTGTGTGGTCCGTTTGAAACAAGTTCAGTTGGTGGTGCAAAATATTTCTTGATGTTTACTGACGAAAAATTTAGACGCATATTTGTATATTTCTTAAAACGTAAGGACGAGGTCTTTGTGAAGTTTGTCGATTTTAAGAACTTGGTGGAGCGTCAGACTGGAAAGAAGCTCAAGTGTATTCGGTCGTGAATATGTAAACAGAACATTCGACGGTTTCCTAAGAGAAAATGGCGTTGCACGACAACTGACAACTGCATATACGCCGCAAAAAATGGTGTGCAGAACGGGCTAATAGGACCTTGGTAGAGATGTCTAGATGTTTGCTGGTGCAGACTAAGCTAGGCGAGGCATTGTGGGCTGAGGCTATTTACACAGCTGTATATTTGAGAAACCGGTCACCCACAAGTGCTCTTACCAACATGACACCCATGGAAGCGTGGACAGGTAAGAAACCATCTAAGAGTTTTTGGTTCCGTTGCAGTAACGCTTGACAAAAGTCACCACAAGAGCAAGTTTCAACCAAAAGGCCAAGAGTATCATATGGTTGGGTATTCGATTTCAGCCAAGGCGTATCGGTTGTATGATACTGAGAAGAAGCAAGTTGTCGGAAACGCGATGTTATGTTTGATGAGCATAGCAGTGAGCAGCAGGCTGATGGCGAGCGTATTACTTTTGATTTGTCAATGAACAAAAGCGATGGTCAAATGACAACAGTCGTTCGCAATTTTGTTGAACATGCCAGTGAAACTGAGGACGTCGGTGACAACGACGTGGTATGATGTATTGATGATAAATCAAACCAGGGTGCTAACCGAATCACCAAAGAATGAGAAAGCTGTTGGCTGCAAATGGGTGTACAGTCTAAAGCGGGACGCAGACGGCAAGGTAGAATGTTTCAAGGCGTGATTGGTTGCGAAGGGACAGTAAGTCGTTAACTACGTTGAAACATTTGCACCTGTGTGTCGGCTGGAGAGCATGCGGTTGGTACTAGCGATGGCTGCTGAATTAAAGCTGTGCACAGCATATCTTAATAGTGATCTTAAGGATACTGTATATATGAGACAACCAGAGGGATATGCAGATGACAGTCAGCCAGGAAAAGTTCTGTTACTGAAAAAGGCCATATACGAGCTGAAGCAATCAGGAAGGGAATGAAACTCCAAGCTTGATGGTGTTTTACGCGGTTTTGGTTTTTGTCCGCTAGACAACGAGCCATGCTTAAATAGACAACAGAAAGGATGTAATCTATCATTAATACTGGTTTATGTTGATGATCTCATTATAGCATGCAAGACAAAACAAGACTTAGTCAACATTAAGGCACTCATTTCAAAAGCTTTTGAATGTGTTGACAAGGGTTCGTTGGAATTGTTTCTTGGTATGGAGATTCAACGTGAAGGACAACTAGGTGAGATAACTTTGGCCCAGACGCAATACATCATGGATTTATTGCAACGCCATGGCATTTAAAATTGCAGACCAGCAGCCACACCGTTAGAAGTTGGTCATCAGGTAGCATGTGACAACAGTAAATGTCGGAAGGTAGATGCGACGACATACCAGTCAACAATTGGCGAGTTGATGTGGTTGGCGTTAACGACTAGGCTAGATATTTTGCATTCAGTTGCGAAATTAGCTCAACGGAATCAGGATCCGCACATTGAGCATCTTGCGGGTGTGAAGCATGTCCTCAGGTATCTTGCAGCTACAAGTAACCTGAAGCTCAACTACAAAAAGTGCGGGAAAGCATTTGTTAGTTACGTCGATGCTGACTGGGGTGGTGACAAGGTCGACCGCAAATCATGTACTGGCTATGTATTTAGTGAAATAGGTGGTCATGGAAATCGGAAAAGCAACATAGTGTGGCACTCAGTAGCACTGAGGCTGAATACATGGCATTGTCGATTGCATGTAAGGTAGCGGTTGCCATGCGACGACTCATTATTGAGATCGGATGCGGAGATGTCAATACCGGAACGATTGTGTATGGAGGGAATCTGAGCGTACAAGATTTGGCAAAGAATCCAGTGCATCATGGAAGAACAAAGCATATCGATATAAGATATCATTTTGTGCGTCAAATTGTAAATGAAGGTCATGTTAATTTGAAATATGTATCAACTAATCCAATGTTAGCCGATGTGTTAACTAAAAATTTGTGTAAGAATAAACACATCGAGTTTGTAAAGTTGCTGAATTTAAAGTAAGAATCATTCTTACTTATTCTAAACATGCTTGCATTGAGGAAGGGTGTTGAAAAAATATGTTAGAACATGTTTGAACGTTACAATGCAACATATATGATCGTTTGCTTTTGTTATTTCTTTATTTCCTTTGTTACCCTTATGAATGAATTATGTTTTTTAGTCGCTAATAAACTATCCTCGCAACAGTATGCATCTTTACACCAACTAATAATTCAAAACACGTCGTGTTTGTACTTCTGCAGAACGTTGAATTTATTGTTTGTTGCACTTTGTCGACGAATTTATACCATTTACTCTGATAATCTACTGTAAGCTTGGATAAGACAGAAATGATTATACCATTAATCTTTTAAATTCTTCTGAAGTGAATGCGGATCCTCTGTCTGAAATTATTTGGATTGGATTACCAAATATCGAACTTTATGTTTGCAGACGTGTTGTTACTTCTTTTGCTGACGTTGTTTTCGTAGGGTAGAACCAACAGAATTTGGTAAAGCCATCAATTACTGCAAGGCTATGCTTATACTGTTTGTGGGTCGATTCCAAAGGGCCTAAGAAGTCGATATGAAACGTTTGTAGTGGCTGTCCTTCTTTAGAAAGCGGGTGAATGGTATACACCTTAAGCAGCAGCTTATTTGCTTTTGTATCTTCTCATCAAGTCTTGGTATGTAAAACTGCTTGCCGATAGCCTCCTTAGTCTTCTTTACTGAGAAATGACCCCTTTCGTGAGCTTGTTCGATGATTTCATGTTGTTTTTTTTTTTTTTTTTTTTTTTGTTTTTTGACCGATGTGGGAGCATTAAAAGCCGAACGAATCTACTCTTCGAAGTGTGGGACTTGCACCCACTAAACCCCACCGTCCCAAGTCCTACAGTCCCCCTGGCACTACCGCAAAGCATTACGTCAAGGAGGAAAGAGGGAGCATAACAGCTCAAAGTCTGTTTTTACCCCATGTAAATCAAAACAAATTTACGTTAAAACTTCTTGTCAATATCAAACTAATGACCTGTCACGTCTTCGTTCGTCTGAACTCGTCGTAATCGTTCAATATGCCGCAGCTCTGTCATGATTTGAGCGCAGCCTGACTTACCATATCCCAATTCAGCTGTGATTCACACATATGCCGGATGCAGTTCGACACAGTCGGCACTTCACCAAACGGAGATGAGATCATTGATCTGGCAACATCAAATCTTGGGCAATGCAGGAAGACGTGTTCTGCATTTTCGTTTTCGCCTGTGCAACTCGGACAGAATGGATCATCATCATATCCCCGCTTATACAGATACCCCTTAAAGCACCCGTGACCGCTCAGGAACTGGGCTAGGTGATGGTTTACCTCGCCAAACTTTCTGCGCACCCATTCCTCGACGTTGTTAATGAGCCGATGGGTCCACCTGCCTTTGTCAGAACTTTGCCATCTCCTCTGCAACTCCACCATACTGAGGGCCCTTTCATCCAGCCTTCTCACTTCACCAGTGCTCCTCTTAGCGTCAAACAGCCGACTTATTTCTGCAACAACTATGTCAATAGGCATCATACTCGCCATGACCAGGATTGCATCGCTGGATACCGTTCGAAAAGCAGCACAGACGCGGATGGCACATGATCTGTATACTGAGTTCATTTCTTTCATGTTGTAAAGCTGGTGAAACGACTATTAGCTTAAAGTAATTATTGTGATCCGTCTTTTCTGTAAGAATAACCAAGATTGCTTTTATTTGGTCGTCTTTTGTTTGAACATATTTTAGTTTGGTTAAAATATTGTTCTCTGTTATCGTCATAACTGGATAAAGGCTTAATGCATCCTGAAGTCTGTACAATTTGTCTTCTAATAACGGCAACGGAAAATGATCTCTCATAATAACTTTATTCACGCGTCTATAGTCGATGCACTATCTGTGAGAACCATCACGATTTTTTACTAGTACAACCGGACTGCTATATTCTGATTCTGAATGTTCTACAATGTCACCTTTCAACCACTGCTCTACTTGGTCATCAACTATACAGCGTTCAGAGAATGCAAATCTGCGAGGTCTAGAATAAATTGGATTATCGTCTTTTAAAATTATCGCATCTCGACGTTTGTTGATTTTGTATTTTGTGGCTTATAGTTTTGGTGAGTTGACGTACTTCTTGTTTTTATTTTTGCTTGCATTCGCGTTAATGTCCGCTTTAATTTCGTGCTCATCTTCAACATTTATTTTCATTAAAGCCGCAACGTTGTCGTCGTTATTTTGCTTCTTTTTGATCGTTATGCCTTCACGATTTATTTTTATTTCTGCTTGATTGATTCTTCGCCTTATATTATTTCGACATCAAGTGAGTTTGAGGCTACTACTATGAAATTGGTGTTGAACTGCTCACCTTCTATTTCACAATTGTGTTCAAATGAACAGTACGGCTTGACTTTGTTTTTATTTCCGAATCCGATGAGAAATAAGTTGCACTCTTTTAACTTGGGTTTATTCAATCTTTCATGTACTGCGTTTGTCACAATGTTGTGCTTATTGCCGGTATCAATCAGTGCAGTGAAAAGCTGATTGTTTAATATTACTCTCTTGGACATGGAATTAAACTCTAATGTTATTATATATGTATTTGTTGTAACACTTGTTTTTTCTCTCCTCTTCATGGGGCACTCTTTTCCGATATGTCTATAATTGTTGCAATTAAAATACTTTTTTCCTTTGCTTCTGTTTTCACAATTACTTGCAGTGTGACCTTTTTCACCACAATTATAGCATTTGGGTTCTTTTTCGACATTCCTCTCTTTCTTGACTGATGAATCATGACATCTGTTTTCATTACGCTTTACCTGCTGAGATTTTTCGCGGTTTTTTCCATAACTCGTCAATTTTTCTTTAAATTCTTTCATGTTTTTTGCATCGTATAAAATAGATTTATTCACACTCAAATCATTTATACCATCTATAACATACTGCATGAGTGTACTGTCTTCAATGTTTCCTCGCGAAGCTAATTCTTTTATTTTTATATAATAGAATATTCTTAGATGGTCTCTTTTTTTTCCATTCTTCTTTCGCGTATTAATGCATGAAGTTGCGCACTGTTTTTATTTTTGTTGTAAATTCATCTAGCAGCGCTGTCTTTATTTTTTCCCAATTAAATATGCCTCTTTCACTTTCGATGTTTATCTTAGCAAGACCTTTGAGGGAACGTTTAGCAAAGATGAATTTTTGCAATTCATCCCAGCGCATCAAAGTATCTATTTCCTCATAGTCTTTCACCCATCTTTCTATTGCAAAATTATCTTCACTACTAAAAGATCTAATTGAATCTTCAATGTCGCTATAATGAAACGAAAACCGTGGAGGCGTCATATTTTCACTTTCTTCCACATTCGCTGCCACTGTTGCTGATTTTATACGCTGTCTATCGTTATTATTATCTGTGATTTTACTTGTCTCGTCTGCAGTCAGTACGCTGTCAGAATTCGATGCGATCGGACGAGTCCGCGGACTGCTGTGCTGTTTGATAACGGTAAAAGTGATAAGCTTTTAATTAATTATTTTTTGATTCTCTTTTTGCTTGTGTTTTTATAACTGTAAACGTAATCGTTATCAATAAAATGTACTAGTGAAGTTTAATTTTTAAATTTTAATCTAAATTCAATTCGCTGTACATGTGTTTAATGCCGTTCAAGAAGCAGAGGACGACGGTGATGTCAGAGGACGTCATGCCGTCATCTGATGAGGCTTCGTCGGTGATATCGACGGCGTCGCGAAAGGTGAGTGTGAGGCAGCAGCAGTTGAGGAAGACTGTTTCCAAGGCTGCTGTTGACTCTGTCGGGGCGAGAAATAGGGGGGAAGGAACTTTTGTTGTCCCTCAGGTGCCATCCTCTGATGCAGTGTCGGCGTTTGGTAAGCTCAAGGGGTCTGCCATTGAGAGGATGTAGAGCATAACTGCTGACGTCACCGGGTGTCTACTTGATGAGTTTAATGGTGTCTCATCGTCTGTGAGCCGATCTATACTGGAACTAGTAGAGTGCTTCGATGCTTTAATTGTGGATCAGCAGAGCATATGAGAAAGGATTGTAACGCTGACACAAAATGCTTTAAGTGCGATAGCGTGGGACATATATCAAAGAATTGTCCACGAGTTGCGATAGGAGGTGCAGGAAATATCAAGACGTAGAAACAAAGAATTCGGAAATGTTAGCTAAGGGTGAGCTACGTCCTAATGTAGATGAATCGGATAAAGTACGTGATCTTCAGGACAAGTTAGCTGACATGAAAGCAGAGAAGCACGACAGTCATCTATTGATGAACTTTCTAAAAAAGAAGAAGCTTTAAAGCAACGTGATGAAATGTTCTCATGACTACTTGAAGAACTTGTTAAGGAACGTCAAAGTCTTGCCGAAAGTGAGGATCTAATACGCAATTATAAATCAAGAATTGAAATGGAAACATTAACCGAATTAAAAGAATTTCGCTTAAAGGTCATGGAATTGGAGACGCAAGTACAAGTCTCAACAAATCAATTACGTCGTCAAGACGAAGAGAATGAGAAATTAAGAGAAGAACTTGAATTAGCTGTAACGCGTGAAAAAGAAATGTCAAATAAAGCACGTGAGCAACAACATATATACTCGGACTTGGAATATCGAATGAAAGTTGAACTGATGAATGTTAAAATAAAATGTTCTGAGCAAAGTCGAACAGTCGCTGAACTAAAACAGGAAAGACGGCTGCACTGCATTGAAAAGGGGGACAAGCCGTTACATACCATACACGTAGACCACTTGGGGCCAATAGATTCAACGCATAAATGGTACAAATTTGTACCTCAAGTTCAGAGGGCTATAAATTCCCACGTGCACTGCTCCACAAAGAAAATATTGTTTCAACGTATGTTTGGTGCCAACATGAGGAACAGAATTGGTGATAAGCTGCTTTTGGTGTTGGAGCAAGACTTTAATGAGGGGGAGAACTAGAATATGTGTAAATTGGTCCCGCACCATCTGGTATAGATACAAAAATTCTGCTTGTCGTTTAAAGCAATCAGGGCAAGACCATGTGGTACCACCGCAGCCTGACTGAGTTCCATAAAGCGCGGCATTGTCCTTTCCAGTCATCAAAATCCAACAACTGCAACAACTATTCTACAAAATCATTTAAATGCAGTAGAAAATTGGCTTAAAACTTCAAAGAGTTAACGAATCCAAACGCGTCCAGAAAGGAAAGAATCTTTCCCTGCCATCAATATTAATGTCCAGAGTAAACCTCAGCATAATGAAATAAAATATCTTGGAATATACTTGGAACGAAGACTCACGTGGCGCTACCATATTGATAGGGAAATTATGAGCATTAAGCTTAAAATGAATAACATGCAGTGGATGCTTAATCCAAAATCACCTTCACCTCTAGACTACAAAGTGCTTTTGTACAAAGCCATGTTAAAACTAATTTTGACATATGGAATATGCTATGCCTACAAACGTTGAAAAATTGCAGCGAATGCAGTCAAAAGCTTTGATAGTAACCACTAGAGCTCCATGGCACATAACAAACGCTAACATCCACAGAGATCTAAATACGCCAACTGCCGCTGACGAAGTGGCAAGCCTGATTAAAGAAATATACGATCAAATTTAGAGACCATCCCAATTGTTTGGCCAAAAATCTGCTACAAAACGAAGGATACAAGTGCTTAAAAACAAGAAATATATTTATAACAACAAATTATGTTAAAATATTCGCTTCCAATACATATTGTACAATTCGTGTAAACATCTGTTTCTGAGCAATGGTTATGAAATAGAACTTTTTTAGTATATAAGATCTGATCACTTATTTTTAGTTTACAATAATTGAATGATTCAATAAAAAATTTATAATAAAAAAAGAACAAATGTTAAAGACCATGTCTTCGCATTGTTTAAAAAGATATTTGTTACATCACTAGTTTAAAGCCTTCTACCCCTTCGCTGCAACTAGTTTTATTAGTAATATTTGAAACAACACTCTCCTCAACTACCAAAAGTTTCTTTCTACATTGAGATTGAAACGTTTGTATGTAATCCTATTGTATTGAAATTTGCATGGTTTGTGAATATGTATCAGACACACATATCCAAATTTCAGTTCGACTATACAAAATAACATACGCATTAGATAATTCCCATGGAAATGGAAAGCAGGTAAAGTAATGACCATTCCTAAGCTTGGAAAGCCACCAGAATCTTCCGAGAGTTACCATCTAATAAGCTTTTTATGCGGGTATTCTAAAATTTTAGAACGCTTAATTAAAACTAAAACCGTTGGGTACCTGGATGAAAACGATATTCCACCTCAAATTCAGTATGGATTTAGTTCACGACTTAACTGCATCCATCTGTCAACAAATTTTAATGTTCATTATATATGAATTATGATACCGACCGAAAACTACGAAATACGAGTTTGATGGGTATCCTAGAATATAGAAATCTAAGAACGAGGTTCTATTTCGTGAGCGATTTGTCTAATGGTTCCACATTATATTTTTTGCTTGGGCTGCTGCTCTCACATGGCAAGCACATTACCACAAGAAATCAAAGACGACTATTATATGCACCGAATCAGCGGCAGCACTCTCACTCTAATTGTGTTGAGGAAGCGGGTAGCATGAGACTTACGGGGAGCCATTTTATTTGTACGAAACACAGCAGTCCGCCCAGCGACGTTTTTCTTTGTCTTCTGTCGAATATACGGAGTACTAGATATTAATAGAAATATGTATTCATACAGCAAGGCATGAACAACAAAACACATTGTCTTCTTCTTGCCCCGATATCAGTGAAAATCTTATTAATTTACTTATTTATTATGACGAAATACTATCAAACTTAAAAATAAAAGGTTATTAACATAATACGTGATATTAAAACAAAATAAAAAAAGAAAAACATAATTAATAACAAAACAAGTGATTAAAGCTAGTCTTAAAACAATTTTAATTACTTACAATTAAGCGTAAGGTAATATATAAGAAATCCCCCCGCCTCTGACCCGTTGGAGGTATTTTTTCAAGCTATGCCCCTACTCACAGCCAATTGTGATCAGAGACAGATGTATGACTAGGGACACAGAAACAAAGTTGGCTTAAAATCACAGGCGAATCAACATTACCAGTAATAAGTTTATGAAGAAAGCTTATGACAAGGGATATTCGACGATTTTGCAATGATGGGAGAACGTTCCAATTTAAACCTCGAAGTGTAAAGAGAAGGAATTGCTTATGCATAGACTCAATGCGGTCTTGATGTTTTTTATATTGGGGGCTCCAGACACACGCCAGTACAGGGGGGACTAGAGTGATGAAAAGAATCTTGGTAGTATAGGGATCATTAAATTCTTTAGACCATCTTTTAATAAAGCCGAAAATACTCTTAGCTTTCCAAATAGTTGATGAAGTATGATGGTTGAAACTCAATTTAGGATCAAAAATCACTCCAAGGTCACTGAAAGTAGAAACATGCGCCAATGAACTTTTGTCTAACGTATAAGAAACTAAATGAGGTCTCTTACGATGAAACGTCATGAACATGACATAATCACAAAAATTGGAGTGAGGTTAGATCTTCTTGTAGTCTAATATGCAAAGAGATATTGTTAAACGATAGACAGAGTTTGACACCAGCCCATGAAAGTATTTCAAGAAAAGAGGAATATCGTTTATAAACGGATTCAACAATAATGGGCCAAGATGGCTTCCTTGAGGAACACCAGAAGTGACAACAACCGTACTAGAAAGAGTCGAGTTAAATAACACTCGTTGAATTCTATTTTTTAAATATGAAGAAACCCAATAAAGGAGATGTAGCGGGAAACCTAAAAGGTCAAGCTTATGTAAAAGCAGATCATGATTTACGGAGTCAAATGCTTTGCTGAAATCTGTGACATCAGTTTGAAATTTTTCGCTGAAATCAAGATGTACAAAAGATGTAAACTCAAGCAAATTAGTAGTTGGTAAACGCTTCTTCATAAAACCGTGTTGACATGGAGGAATAACAGATTTAGAGTGGTGATGAAGGGTTAAAATAATCATTTTTTAAAAAACTTTGGAATTGCCGAAAGTTTTGCAATACCTCTGTAATTGGATATGTCAGAAAAGAAGTGAAAGAGAAAAACATTTAAAAAGACGTAAAACATTTCCTGTATTTTGACAACCCTGTCACCTACCGAGTCCAAAAGTGACTAAAACTATCCACAGAACCACTGAAACACACAGACTCACACACACTCAAACACACAGGGTTCTACGGCCACGTATAGGAAAGCGGGGAAAGAGTCGGTTATAGATATAACCTTCGCAAATAGTAGCATGGAGAGAAAAGAAAAATGGATGGTTAGCGAAGGGTACGCCCATAGCGATCCATTCTGATTAGCATAGAGCGAGGTTGGAGAGTTGGACAGCAACCTTTAACTGGGCCTAAGTGGAAAACTCATCTTTTGACAAGGCCAGTAAAACTCTGTTCCCGGCAGCGATTTCAGATGCCTAAGCAAAGACCCCTGGAAGGAGTTCTTGGTTTAAGTTCTGTCCCGAACTGTCCCGAGCTTGTGATAACATGCAGGACAGGAAGATCTCGGGTCTTGATGGTGTACCAAATAAGGTCCTAAAAACGGCCACTCAGAATGTTCCAAGAGTGTTTCTGCAGGTTTTCAACCAATGCCTGCACGACAGAGTATTTCCCAAAAGATGGAGGCATCAATAGCTAGTCTTTATACCAAAAGCTGGTAAGCCACCCAACGAGGCGTTTTCGTATATTTTTGCTGGATACTGTGGGCAAAGTTCTGGAGAAAGTTGTATGCAACAGACTGGAGCAAAGTGTGACCGAGAGTTGCACTCTTTCTTAAAACCAGTTTATCTTTCGAATAATAAAGGTGGTCGGAATATCAAAACAGGCAATTCAAGGTGAAAGGTGACTATATGGCGACAAAGAGTACTGCGCAGTCGTTACGCTGGAGGTGAAGAACGCGTTTAACTCCGCTAACTGGCTGCATATCAGGGGGACCGTTCGTAGAACGGGAGCGCCAATGTATCTACAAAAGTTGTTGAGGTCCTAAATACTTGTCGGAGAGATTCTTGCATTACGATAGCGAAGATGGCAAGAAAATGTACAGAGTTACTGCGGGGGTTCTTTAGGGTTCGGTGCTAGGGCCGCTCCTTTGGAACCTTATGTATGACCAGGTTCTGCGGTTGCAGCTTCCCGAAAATTGCACTTCGGTATGTTTTGCAGATGATCTATGTCTGGTAGTAACGGGTAAGGAGGTAAGGGACGTAGAGCAATGTGCAAATGCCGCCATTCGCGCGGTTATAGTATGGCTTAGTTCTTCGAGACTGACCTTGACAGAACAGAAGACGGAGGTGGCTCTGATCACCAGTAGGAAACGTATAGAGTTCTGCTCCGTATGAGTTGGCGAGCATGAGGTACGGTCCAAGAAGGCCAAAAGGTACCTAGGTGTAATGCTGGATAGCAGGTTATCATATAAAGAGCACCTCCTGTACGTGAAGGGTAAAGCTGCAGGGGCCTCATCATGGATGTTTCCAAATATCGGTGGCCCTATGGCAGACAAGCGTCCGATGTTGTCAAGGGTGGTGACATTCATTTTGCTGTACGCTGCTCCCGTTTGGGCAGGATCGCTGAAAGCCGCTACCTTCTTAAAAATCCTCTCCACTACGAATAGGTTAGCAGAGCTGAGAACGGTATCGGGTTTTCGAATTATCTCAGATGATGCAGTATTGGTGCTTGCGGAGATGATTCCCATTGACATATTGGTCATAGAATAGGAATAGAATAGGAATAGAATAGGAATAGGAATAGAATAGGAATAGAATAGGAATAGAATTGGAATAGAATAGGAAAAGAATAGGAATAGAATAAGAATTGAATAGGAATAGAATAGGAATAGAATAGGAATAGAATAGGAATAGAATAGGAATAGAATAGGAATAGAATAAGAATTGAATAGGAATAGAATAGGAATAGAATAGGAATAGAATAGGAATAGAATAAGAATAGAATAGGAATAGAATAGGAATAGAATAAGAATAGAATAGGAATAGAATAGGTGATTTTTGCAACAATACTGCTCCGAATCAGTCAATAGGTGCATCTGTATGTAACACTGTTTCATGCTTTTAATTACAAATATACAAAACCGGATTTTCTGTCAACATTCTCTTTAAGTTCTCAACAGCGTTCTCTTCCTGAATATTCTTTTTGAACTTGAAGTCTGATTACGCCTTGATAAAAATCGAATAAGTTGGTATGAATTTCGTGAAATAACCTGCTATGCCCAGAAAACTTTTAAGCTAATTCGTCGTCTGGAGTATTTTAAAAAACTAAACGGTTATTATTTTCTAAGATTATTAACGAATTTTTTGATGTTCGATAATATATCCCAGAAAGTTAACTCGTTTTTCAAATAAAATTCATATCTTCAAGCTCAGCTGCAAATCGTAGTCTTGACATACCTTCATTACTTCTTTTAAGTTGGTAACGGCTTCGTCCTCGTATCTAGGTGGAATTTTTATGTCATAAACATATGGTAAAGCGATACCACAGTGTGCCAAATCTCGAAAAATTGCGGTTATGTGCCTTTAAAAAACTCCTGGTGAATTTGTTAATCCAAACGGTACTTTGCGAAATTGGTATTGACCATTTTTGCTCGTTTCTGCAAACGGCACATGAAATATTCCATTTTTCAGGTCAGTTCTGCTGAAGACTTTTGCATTTTGTAAACGATCGAGTTGGTCTTCAGTAAGTGGCATCGTGAAATGGTATTTGATAATTTCTATATTAATTCTACGTTAGTCGATACATAGGCGGAGAGATCCATCATTATCAGAACAATTGAACTCGTAAATTCTGCAATAAAATCTTCGATCATACTACCATTTAGCCATGCCTCTACTAGCGCGTCAACTATAGCTGCCTCAGTAAATGTCGTCGCAGCCTAGAAAATATTGACGTATCGTCTATCATAATTATAGTCTTTTCCACGTTTGTAGATTATATTTTAGCGCGTTTATAGTTCGTGACTATTTCCATTACTTCTTTCTTCGCGTTTATATCCGCAATTTTGTCGATATTTAGTTCGCTTCCATTTATTGCATCGAACTTCATCATCACCACTTCTTCATCAACTTTGTCTTCTTGAATCTTTTTTATATGTGATTAATTCACACCTCTGCGTTCATGCATAATTCTTCACCAATCAGTACTTGCAAATCAAAGCAGTTGGATGCCACTACCATAAAGTTAAGGCTAAAAGAATTTCCGTCGATCACGATTTCATGTTTGAAATGGGTTGATTGTGTTGTCTTGCCATCTTTATCCAAATCATATTAACTGTACGTTATCGTTGACAAGTTTTGGCTCATGCAATTTTTTTATACGTGCAATGAGATAATATTATACTTGTTGACAGTGTTAAACAATGCGATGAATTGCTTGACAATTATTCTCCTTCTTTGTTGGTCTAATTGTTATGTACTCGTACACGACGTTGATCGAATCGGTGATTGCTTTGATTTCTCCACAACTTTTTGAAATGTGTCGAAATTGAATACACTTAAAGCATTTTTAGCCACATTCTTTGTTCTTTCAGTTACTGGAAAAGTATTATATTTCGCACAATTAAAACAGATTAATTCTTTTTTCTCCTGTTTCAAAAACACCATCTTCTTCTCGGCTATATTGATCTCACTGTTTTTGTTGTTCCACTTATAGAATCGTAGAACTTTGGTTTTTATTTATACTCATTTGATCCATACAATATTGTTTTGTTGACACAAATATATTTTATTTCGTCAATTACATATTGTGTTTAAGCATTGTCATCTACTTTACCACTTGAACTCGTATCTCTCATTTTAAAAAAATATTCTTGCAAATTTTCATCTTTCTTCAGCTTACGTGTAGTAGTTTATGTATTAGCGTACAATTAACTGCTAACTTAAATGCACATAATAGCGACTTCATTAACGCGTTCAAAGTATTAATTCTTCTCTCACTGAACAAAAAGTTTTGCTTTACCTTTTAGCGATGTTTGGAAAGCAGCAGTTTCCAAAAAAAAAAAAAGTATTCACTCGCCCAATAGTCGAAGGAGCAAGGTCTGGAAAATATGGCGGGTGGGGTAAGACCTCCCATTTCAGCATTTCCAGGTAATTTTTGACCATTACAGCTGCATGTTGCAAAATCACCTTGGCATGTCTCTCGGCCGTTTCTGGCTCAAACGCATTAGTTGCAGTCGATAACGTTCCACATTAATGGTTTCGTTTGGGTTAAGTAGTTCATAATATACCACACCCGTCTGGTCCCACTACATGTAGAGCATGACCTTATAACCGTGGATGTTTTGCTTTGGCGTGGATGTAGACGATGATGGAACGGGTTCACCAGGCTTGGCATAGTATTTTTTCTTCTTGGGGTTATCGTAGTATATCTATTTTTCATTTACAGTCACGACCCGGTGCAAAAATCCCTTCCTTTGATGTCTTTTAAAAAGCAGTCCCAAAACGAAAAATCGCCTTTCGACATCTCTCGGCGTCAACTCGTACGGCACCCAATATCCGTGCTTTAGAATAAATCCCAATTGTTTTAACCGAACGGAAATTGCTTGCTGAGTCACTCCCAACGATTCTGCGAGTTCAGTTTGCGTTTGGCACGGATCTTGATCCAGTAAAGCCTCCAATTCCTCATCTTCTAACTTTTTGGGATGGCGAGGACGCACTATGTCTTCGACACTAAAATCAGCACTTTTGAAGCGTCGAAACCACTCTCTGCATGACTTATCGGTCGGAGCAGATTCACCATAAACTTCCTCAAGCATTTGATGGGCTTCAGCTACAATTTTCTTCCCATTAAAAAAGGAAATCAAAACTTCAAGCAAATGCTGCTTATTTAACACAAATCCGGACATTTTCGAAGAGGCAAAAAACAGTTGTTGTCAGAAACAGACGCTGATGTACATTAATTATTGTTGACAGATGTCAAACCTTTCCAATGGAATAGGTAATCGCTTCCAAAATCGGCCACAACTTGCAATTGGAGCCATCTTTTGAAAACGGACCGAACTAATTTGTACTCTCAATAATTCAATCAAGTTGTAAAATGCTTTATCAAAGGTACACGGTGCGTTATCTCCACAAAATGACTAAGGTTGAATTTCTTGATTGCATTTTTTAATAGTTTAGTAATTATGTCAGAAGTTTCTCCTTCCTCTGACATCAATTCAATATATCTCACTTTGACACCTTCTTCTTTCGAAAAATAACGAGCAACAACAAGAAAAATGTTGATATTTCCATGCGTCCGTCATCAAACTGTCGAAATGGCAATCAGACAAATCTTTCTGGAATTCTTCCAACACATATGGAACAAATACGCCCGCAGCAAGAGACTTTCATTTAGTACATGCACACTTGAATTGAACCATTTGATAGCAAATGCGCATAATTTTTGATGAACAATCGGTTAAACAAAAACTTTTAATTGGAATTAATTACATGATAGGCCCAAACGCTATCGCATGCAGCAATTTATAAATCGAGTTTGGTTAATGTTGAACCCTTGAAAAAGTTTGTAACTGGAAGAAGCTGCTTTTAGTGACTTCTTTTCGATTCATTATCTGACTTGCAACTCTGATACTTTGAAGATGAGGGCTTTTATCCAAAATGTGCATCGTGGATATCTCCACATGACCGCATAGTTGACAAGATGGGCATCCCCGTTGAGTAGATAAATGTGAGTGATGGCACTGTGACCAACACGAAATCGAGTGAAAACGGTATATTTTCTTCTGGAGCAACTGTCCGAGAAGTGTAAACCACACTCCAGGTGTGCAAAAGATGAATTTGTTTTTTGCTACGAATTATTTTATTAAGTTGTTCGAAGGCGATTATAAATAAGACTACAGACAATGGCAATCCTTGGGGGATGCCATTGTGTAGTCTTTTGTAGGAAGAAAGCTGGTTGTTTATCTTAACTCTGAATGAACGATGGGTTATAAAAGCCCTCACCAGGTGGAAAATTTTTGGACCCACACTACACGATCTGTTGATGAACAGTATTATTTTTTGTCATAAGCCACATGAGCCGGACCGCTATAATTTTTTCTAAGGTCTTGCCAAGACTGGAAAGTAGAAGATCGCACGAAAGCTGGTAACTTCCGAAGCAGGCTTACTTGGTATTGATATTAGTACTACAAACGCTGATTTCCAAACATGAGGATATTTACCAATTTTTTAACATGAGGTTATATATTCCCTTTGGTAGAAGGCGAAAGTTCTTTGAGAATAGGGTTAGATATGTGGGTTTTTTCTTTTGCTTTGTGTAACGAAAGTTCAAGTTCTGGTAACGAAATCTCGTAATCAAGTTGCCTAGCTGAAAGAGAAGGACTTTCAAGAGTATACACAAGATTGATTGTTTATGCCTTAAAAATTCTACATCGAAGTTATCACCCATTGAATAATCGGACCAACTATTTGTAAATTCATTCGCAGCAGTTAATAACCCAATAGTAGAATTAATGCATCTTATTTTCTGGGCTGGAAGACCTACAAGTACATTAATATCATACCAGATTTGCTTTGTAGTAGAGCGAAGTGAAATATTGGATGTAAAGTTATTAAAGCAGGTGCTCTTAGCTATTTTTACTTCACTCTTGAAATATGCGTTGGCTTTTTTATATGCGATAAGATTTTGGTCAGACATTCTACGCTTGTAGGCCTTCCATAAGTTTTCAACCCGTAATGTATTAAGGTCTCTGTTCCACCAGTAAATCTGTTTTTATATGTGAAAAGTTTTTTCTGGGGTATTGCAGCGTTCGCACCTGATCTAATTGCTTTTGTTATTTTGGCAGTTTCAAGTTGAATATCAGAACTTATGGTGTATTGTAAATGTTTACTGAAAATGCTTTAAACATTTTCCAATTAGCCAGTTCTGTTTTGAATTTGAAGGGAAGAAGCATCTAGCGCAGTTAGGCTGCTATAGGATTGTCGTAATCACTGGATAGTAGTCACTGCCGCTTAGATCATCCCTGACTGCCCAATTGCAATAAGGGAAGATTCTCGGGGAAGCAAACGTAAGGTCTATGTGTGTAAAAGTTTTATGTGTCGACAATTGCGTGGCGGACCCGTCATTTAACAACATTAACTTGTGTCTAGAAATAATTCTGTAATTTTTTTTCCTCTGCTATTTGTGCAACTAGAACCACAAGATGTGTCCCAAGCGTTAAAGTCTCCTATAAGTACTATTGGCGACTTACTGAAGGATATGATTGTCGATAATTCATTTACCAAGTTGACTGATCTGGCGGAATATATGGATGAAATTAATCTGAATGATGTTATGTAAAATAGTGGAGTTGGGATAAGGTTGTAGAATTGAGTGGGGAATATGCCTCTTTACAAGAACTCCGACCCCTTGAGGGAAGATTGGTAAAGGAACTTATGTATTGTTTATGTGAAATTATGTTATTGGCATTATGAGCTAAATGTGTTTCTTGAAGACATATAACATCAGGATTGTACTTCTTTATTAATATATTAAGTTCGTCGTAGTTATTTATGTAGCCCTTTAAGTTCCATTGAATGAATAGGAGAGCTATGATAAGTAGTAGTAAATAGTGTTATATGCCTTCGCGAGAAGTAAGGTAAGTGTTAATAAGTATTAAGTATTATTATTATTATTGACTCGTCTGAATCAATTACTTCAGTGATTCGATTGAATGTTGTGAGGTTTTGATTTTTAAAATTTGTGTGTTTCAATGTATGAAAAGAACCATTTGGCTCGTCGTTATCCTTTCTTTGAATCGCTCCTGTGTTTTCGTTTATTTTGTTTGCTTATGCGTGTCGTCTTTTGCTGTCTCTATCATCTTCTTCATCAGTCGCGTCATTGTCTTTATTGTTTACCAAAGAACCTTTTTGTATATTTTTAAAGACGCGCAGCTGTACGTTAACAACATTGTAGCTTATGTCCAGTACTATGCAGATGGAAACCAGATCGCTTTCCGACAAACTGCTTTTTATGTAATTACTTCGTCGTAATCTGAATCTGAGTGTCATCGAGGCATGTAATAGACTTAATGGCTTTCTTCTTTTTCTATATTTTACGTCACCAAAAAAAAAAAGTATTCACTCGCCCTACTCAGAATTTTTTTTGTAACTTCCGGGACGAGCCCCCAGTAATGTACAATTGTTAATAGTTTATTTAAGTTGTAATTTCAGAAAATGTAATATGTGCTATGTATGTAGGTATATTCAAATAACATGTACATTCATCAATATTGGATTTCACGTCGTACACAACACGTCTTTCCTGATCTCGAATACTTCGTCACCATCATTGTCACCATAATCAGCCCATGGTTTCATAAATTCTGCACGACTCGTTGAATTTGAATGTCATATGCATTGTTTGTGTTGAATCTTGTGACAATATAATGTCCTAAATATTTCGGTTTTAGTTTTAATCCTCCGCCAAACTGAGTTCATTTGATCGCCATAATTTCACCAATTATGCCTCGCCAGTTTACTTCTCATGTTGTATGTACTCTTGTGTTCTTGTTGCATTTTTAAAATTTAGGTCTTTGCATATTTTCGTAATACAGTGTAATTATCAACAAATAATGTAACTGTTTGTTTTTCTATTAAATGCCACAGTTGTAGAACATCTTTTGTGTGCATCTGGACCCCTACTAATTAATCAAATGGTGTAGAGTCAATGTTTCTCGCATAAGTAGAATTTATGGCTCGTTGAACTTTATCAGCGTCTGTATACCATTTTGTCGGAACTTCAACACATTGCTTTGACAGTACTGCAATTATGATTGCATCCTTCCTTTCCACTTGACCGTTAACTCGTGATAAGCCAGTTGTGATTGTCATGTATTCCGATTCGCAGTATGCTGTGAAGTCTAGCGATTTGAATGCTGAGCCCCTGTTGGTCATGCTATGCGCTGGATTACCAAACGGAACTCTTTGGCTCCGTAGTTTTGATATGATCTCGTTCGCTGTCGTCGATTTCGTCGGGTACAACCAACAAAATTAAGTGAATGTGTCGACAATAGCCGATATGAGCTTATATTGTTTACATGTAGATTCAAGCGGACCCAACAAATCCACATGAAATGTATACAGCGGGTCTTCTTCTTTCGTAAGAGGATGTAGTACGCCTACTTGTTTACATTCAACAAGCAATGTATTTTTGTAGTCAGCTATTTCATACTCTTTAGTTATTAATTCTTTGGTTTTTCTAACGGAAAAAATTCCTTTTTTGGCATGTTTGTGGAAACAAGCTTGTATAAACAATAGGATTTCAAAAAATAATCTTCTAATTCCTGTCTGCCTTGAAGAATATCGATTATCGTCTTCAATTTTTTGTCTTGTAACTGTGCGATTCTGATGCCAATCGTGATTGTTAATATCGGATATTGACATGTTTCATTCGCGTTCCTGATCGGTATTTGACCACATAGTCATACTCTTGTATTAAAACTTTGCAGCGATCTACTCGTATACAAAAGGCTTTCTTCTCCAACGTCTTTATCAATGCGTTACAGTCTGTTACCAACAAGTATACTCTGAACTTAGCTAGCGCCTCGAGTACCACAGAATTTCAAGTTGTTAGCTAATAAATTTTCTCTGCACGTCTGTAGTTTTCTTGCTCTTATAGTAAATGGGATGGGATGGGATACTGCTCTAAACCGGTCAATAGATGGATCCGTGTGTAACCTTGTTTCATTCTTTTAATTATAAATATGCAAAACCAGATTTTCTGTCAACAATCTTTTTAAGATCTCAAAAGCAACAACAATAACGTTCCCTTCCTGAATATGCATTTTGAACTTTACATTGTGTATCGTCAGGTCTGATAACGGCTGGCAACAATCCAATAATTTGGTATGAAATTCCTGAATACCCAGAAAACTTTTTAGCTACTTCGTCGTCTGGGATGTTTTAATTTCGAAACGGTTATTATTTTTTCAGATGATAAACGAGTTTTTTGATCTCCGAAAATATATCCCAGAAAGTTAACTCGTTTTTCAAAAAAAATTCATATCTTCAAGCTCAGGTGCAACCCGTAGTCTTGGCATACCTTCATTACTTCTTTAAAATTGGTTGCGGCTTCGTCCTCGCATCTAGCTGGAATTTTAATGTCATAAACATATGGTAAAGCGATACCCCAATGTGCCAATTCTCGAAAAATTGCGGTTATGTGCCTTTAAAAAACTCCTGGTGAATTTGTTAATCTAAACGGTACTTTACGAAATTGGTATTGACCATTCTGCGTGACAAATGAAATGTATTTTTTGATCGTGTCTGCAAACGGCACATGAAATATTCCATTTTTCAGGTCAGTTCTGCTGAAGACTTTTGCATTTTGTAAACGATCGAGTTGGTATTCAGTAAGTGGCATCAGGAAATGGTATTTGATAATTACTATATTAATTCTCCGTTAGTCGATTCATAGGCGGAGAGATCCATCAATTTTCATTTTAAGAACAACTGGACTTGTAAATTCTGCAATGGCATCTTCCATCATATCATTATTTAGCTATGCCTCTATTTGCGCAACAACTATAGCTGCCTCAGTAAATGTCGTCGCGGCGTAGAAAATATTGACATATCGTCTATCATAATTATAATCATTTCCACGTTTGTTGTTTCTACGCGTTTATATACGCAATTCCGTCAATATTCAGTTCGCTTTCATTTATTGCATCGATCTTCATTATCACCGCTTCTTCATGAACTTCGTCTTCTTGAACTTTTTTTATATGCATACCGTCGCGATTTAATGTTTCTTCTCTTTACATCCATAATTCTTCACCAATCAGTACTTGCCCATCAAAGCAGTTGATGCCACTACCTTAAAGTTAAGGCTAAAAGAATTGTTTGAAATGCCCCTTTGGTTTGATTGTGTTGTCTTGCCATCATTCTCCAAACCCTATTAACTGTATGTTATCGTTGACAAATTTTGGCTCCTGCAATTTTTTACATACGTGCAATGAGATAATACAATATTATACTTACTGATATTGTCAAACAATGCGATGAATTCTTTGTACATAATTCTTACTCCTTTGTTGGTCAAATTGTTATGCACTCGTACACGACGTATGTTCGAAGCGGTGATTGCTTTGACTTCTCCACAACTCTTTGCAATGTGTCGAATTTGGTTACACTTAAAGCATTTTGTGCAACGTTATTTTCTCTTTCAGTTTACTATCTTTTTCTCGGCTATATAGATCTCACTGTTTGTGTTTTTTCTACTTAGTCTCGTAGAGTTTTGGTTTGTTGTATAAACTCGTTCAGGTTTTTTGATCCCTACAATAATGATTTGTGTACACACATGTCTTCTATTTCGTCAATCACATATTTTATAAAATCATTGTCGTCAACTTTACCACGTCAACCGATGGCATTTTCATCTTTCTTCAGCTTATGTGAGTAGTTTATGAATTATCGTACTATTAACTGCTGAGTTAAATGCACATAATTGCGACTTCTTTAACGCGTTCCAAGTATTAGTTCTTCTCTCGCTGAGAACAAAAAGTTTTGCTATACCTTTTAGCAATTTTTGGAAAAGACCATTTTCAGAAAATCATTCCATCGCAGCTTGTGTTTCGATTTCATTCGCCCATATTTTTACTGAAGTAACATATATTCTACAAATGGTCTAATGGAATCCTCGATAACACGAGAGTTTGGCGCAAATCTGGGATACTGCCAGCGAATGCATATTCGTATTTTCGCGAAATCCAGCATTGAAACAAATTATTTTCGTTACCTTTTCTTTGAGCCCCTCGTGTGTTTTCTTTTATTTTGTTTGCTTGTGCCCGTCTTCCTTCGCTGTCTTCATCTTCTTTTTCATCAGTTGTCGCGTCGAAATGTCTGTCGTTTAGCAAAGCACCTTCTTGTAGATTTTTAAGAATGTGCAGCTGTACATCAGCAATATATTAACTTTGAAGATGGCAACCAAATCGCGTTCGGATAATCTCTTTTTTATGTACTCTCTTTTCATTTCAAATGAAGTATATAAAGAGTGATTCGGCTGAGTCAACGTGTGTGGTGACTTCTCCACTTTGGATAGTGAAGTGGCCAATAGCATCTTGACAGTTGGTGTGGGAGAGGAGACGTGGGGGACAACTCACAAACTTTCCATTTGTATATATTACTCTTTTCATAGTAGAAGCTTCAATATACAAGTAGCTCAAAAGTGAACAACAACAGCAGAAAAGAAATGAAATGGGGCGTTGTTGTTGTAAAACAAAAATTTCTTGTGAGCTGCTTAGACGTGTGCTAATTCTTCTTGTAACTCAATTTGCCATCCACACTTTGAGTTTGGCATTGAGTAAATATTTTCATTTTCCTCTTTATTTATGTTTCTTTATGGATTTGCCTACTTCGGTAGCAAAGCAAATTACAATAATATGCCGCTGCTCTTGCAACGCAACTTTATTCTACGAAACCGAACGA
This sequence comes from Amiota minor, assembly GCA_037043295.1. NCBI lineage: Eukaryota > Metazoa > Arthropoda > Insecta > Diptera > Drosophilidae > Amiota > Amiota minor. The sequence continues at coordinate 36,149 of JBAMAW010000532.1, read as the reverse complement.
AAAATACAAGACTACGAATAAGGAAATAAAACAAAAACGAAAATTTGGAACAGAAATATTTCACAGTTAAAGCTACACCGCAAGCCTCGTGTTTCCCTTCTTGTTAAACTCGTAACTCAACAGTGAGCTCTGCCCATAAAACGCTACGAGTGAAATGGCACTTTGTCACCATTTACACGGGAGGCACAGCCTTACTGCTACTGCATCCTCTCTTAAAATATTTGTTTGTGGATAGGGAAAGTGTGGTATGTCAAGGGCGATGTTGTCGTTCGGCAGAACAAAAATGCTTTGCTCTGCCGACTTTTGTCTCTATTCTGTTCTTTTTGTTTGTTCATTTGGCGATTCATCACTCCACTAACTTTCGGCGATGTTAAGGGCTTGGAACCAGACTAAGTTTGCAATGCTTTCTAGCACTGTTATTTTGTAATGAAGTACCAGTGTTTTACGTGCTCGCCTGTCTGTGAAGACTTAAGAACACGGTGCCAAGCACATGGATTGATAAACGTCAATAAACGTCCCCTTGGATATATATCCGCAGGTCCCAAATTTAAGTCATATTTATTTTGGGTTGGTGGCCCAAATTTGAACATAGCTCTCTGGAATAGCATGCAGGTTAGTAGCCCACAGATGGCACAGTATAAAGCTATACTCATGGGTACAGCTTCCTCACTGTTGGGAGAAACTATTCTTACCTCTTCCGCCAATTTGGCAGCATTCATTTGATAAAAATCAGGCGAGCATATGTCCCCACTGTCACAAGGACTTTAAGCGAAAGGGTAGTAGGCTGAGACCGCTACAAGCCAGACGCCCGTGGTACCAGAAAATACCTCTGGTCAGGCAGCGTAACCAAGTTACTACCAGTAGAGCTCCATGAAGCTCAGGGACTGGTTACCCCGGGGGGAACACTAACCAACAACATTCATACACACACATATCGGACAGTCTCAGGCTAAAATCGGACGACGTCTCAAAAATACTGCACGTGCAAACCCATTTAATCTCATAACTCTATCCCTATTGGAGAGTACCTCACTAAAATCAAAACCCCCATTAACACTCAAAATACCAAACTCATTCAAATCCCTTAAATCGTCATACAGAGAACATTCACAGAGAACATGTTGCCATGTCTCGTCCGTCGAGCCACAAGGGCATTCCGCACTGTCATTTAGGCCCCTTGAATGCAAAAAAGCATTAAGGGAACCATGACCAGTCAACAGGAATCCGAGCCAAAGGTTAAAACCAAAGTCCGGTCGACTGCCAACAAAAGTGACATCCTGAATGAACCTGTATGTCACCCGCCCACACACAGAACTGTACCATCTGATTTGCCAGTCAGACAGGACACACTCATTCAACATTCTCTTACACACATTTCGCCCTAAGCTCTCCACATCCATCCCATATAACCATTCATCCTGCAGCAATGGTAATCCTCTCCTGATCTTGAAATCAATGGCTCTTCGCATGACCTCAAAATCAAGAGGAACCACACCTAGCAAGATCTGCAGAGCCTCAGTGGAGACAGTGCGACATACCGGCACACATCCCAATATCATAACCCTTTGGCATGATAGCACTTTCTTCCTGCCTACAACAGACGATGCCGTTTTGTACCACACCGAAGATCCATATGCTGCACAAGCAACAAATAGACCTCCATAAATGGTACGAACGTGCCTACTGAGACCCCATTCACTCCGCCAAATACGGCGCACTTTACCAACCACACCAAACAATCGGTCTCTGAGATGAGGAATGAAATTCATTCTCTCACCCACGGTTATACCAAGGTATTTAACCTCAGTTACATACCGAAGGCTGCCGGAATCAAGCCTGACGATAGGACTCCGACTTGGTGCCAATTTGCCCTTAAGCAACATTGTCACAGTCTTATACACCGCCACACTGACGCCAACACTACTGCTCCATTCAGAAACAGAACGCATGGACTCCTGGCCCTTGCGTTCAATTTCTAAACGCGATTGTCCCTCAATCAAGATCAGCAGATCATCCGCATACGCACAGCACTTATATACTTGTCCGAGCTGCCTTAACAAGGAATCCATCATGAGGTTCCAAATAAATGGACCACAGATAGAACCCTGTGGGCAACCACGAACCACATCCACACTGACACACTCATTCAAGCCAACCGCACAAGCACGCCTGTCAGAGAAATAACTCTTCCAAGGAGCCATTTCCCGACTTCCACAATCTCTCAATTTCCTCAGCACACAATCCCAACTTAGATAGTCGAACGCACCCATTAAGTCCACAAACACACCTAGCACATACTTGGAGCTACTTGCCTGAACACAGTCAGACACATAGCCCCAAGCATCCTCGACGCATTTAACCTTCCTAAACCCAAATTGCAAATCAGACATTTGCTCATTCACTCTCTCTTGAAGCCTTTCTACCAGAACTCTTTCCAGCACTTTACCAAGTACCGGCAAGAGACTGATGCCCCAAAAGAACGAGGATTACTCCTATTTCTATCAGGCGACTTCAGAAGCACTATCACCTTAGCACACTTCCACGCCTTGGGAAAATACCCAACCGATACACACTTCCCATATAACGCATTCATGTACTCAGAAATGGCCTTAAAGATGCTTTTGCACATCTCTCCGGTCAATCCATCCATACCAAGTGACTTTCTCGACTTTAACATAATTATTATTTTCGACTTTCTCAACACTATTAAAAAAAATATAGGAAAAAAAGAGCAAAAGAAAGAGAACATGTACAAAAAGGACGCCAATATCAATCAATAAAAAAAGAAAGAGATACAGTCCACATCAAATTCATTCAATCACAAAAGTTTTTTGGTCCTTCGAGCCGAATTGGTTTACAAAAATTAAGCAATAATAGTGAGCCAAGGTGTAACAATCTTTAGCATTAAAAGTTAAGCAGTGAAAGTAAGCCAAGCGGCAACAATCTTCAGCATCAGAAACAAATGCAACAAAACTGGAATTATCACAGCTTTCATGGCAAAGGAAAGTGCTTAAAGCAGCAGTAACAAGGTCTAAACGCGATTTCAAGTGAGGTTAAGGGTTGAAAAAGCAGAAGACACATACTGTGGCTCCATCGAATAATCGGACAAGGATTCCGATTATAATTTTTAAAATAAAATGGGTAAATTTCTTATAAAAAAAAAATTGTTTTTAGTGTGTATTTATTGTCCAACATCTGATCTTTAATAACAACAACAAAAATAAAAGCAATAAAGCAAGAATAACGGGAAAATTCATGGTAATAACAAAATAGACATTTCTAAGTGCGCACTACGTCTCTGAAGCATCCACACATTTTGATTTTTCTCACATTCCATTTTCATATTTTTTGGATTTACTTCCCTTCGCTAAAGAAGTTTCACTTCAAAAATTATATATATGGTACATATCTAAGCCATAACACCGAGTAAAACAGTTAATTATTGAATAATTCCGTAAAAACAAAATTTTTAGTTTCATTTCTATGGCCAAGAATAAGAAAAGTTTGATTTTGTGATGTGCCGATTCGTCACAGGGCAACGTATGAGGAAACACTTCGTTACGGAGATCTACACCAACGGCATGAAATGAATGTGATTTATTAATAGTAAGCGCAAAACATGTTCTGACTGGTAAATGAACTCACTTAAACTTAAAATATAAATCAGCTGAAATCATTGGTTTCCTGGGGATCATCGGAAGAAACGCTTAATTTGTGTACCATTGCATAAACTGGGCGGCGTAAGGTTACGTAGAAGTATAATGGGTGTTGGGTCGTGAACAACGTCATCTCGACCTGCCATTGCATCCAAAAGTTATATATTTTGGATTCTGCTGAGACTTTATGTGAAACTGCATTGTTAATCTCGTCTCCGGCTGTATGTGTTGAAGTGACGATAGTTCGCTCGCTAAGCCAACTGGAGTTTTTATTCTACAAATTTTCAATATGTAGGTAGACCTAACCAATAAGTTCCTCATTTGTGCCAACACAGATTCCTACAACTTATGACATGGTAATGCAGCCATCATTTTTTATAGAGATGGAACCATCACCAATTTTTAACAGGTACGCAGCAAACTCATATGAATGATGGCGTCCATAAAGATGCACTCGCATATTAACAGACAATTTTAGTTTTTATATAAATAGCCGAATTTCAGACTTTTTTAAGCACACATTAAGAATATCGGCACGTGTACCTTTAGGAACCACAGGTAAATTCTGTCTAAAATCTCCAGTGAATAAAGAAATCACTCCACCCATTACCGCCTGAGAGGGTCTTAAATCTTTGAGTGTTGCATTGACAGTATCATTATGATACTTTTGTGACATTGTACACTCGTTCCATATTATAAGCGATAATCTCTGAAGAACATTGTAGTTGTACTGTTTTTTTAATAGAACATGCGCAAGTCTGTTCTGGGAAAAAACTAAGTGGCCGCTAAAATGTAGAATGAGCTGTTCTCTCTCCACACAAAAGAGTGACTGTGATGGCTGAAGAAGCGAGCGCAAAAGCAATTTTGTTTTCGCTTCGGATTTTAGCTAAAATTACTGAAGTCAAGAAAGTTTTGCCAGCTCCACAAGGTGCGTCTATAAAACAAGTTTTTCCTGTGCTATGGCTCACTGTCAGTTATCTTCCGGAAAAAAAGTTGTTGCGCTCCTGTTAATTTTGGTTCTGGCAAACCGAAATCTTTTAAACAGTGTTCTCCATAGATAAAAACAATATTTGCAAGAAGAATCAGTCCAGTTGTTTACTGACCTCTCTCGCGTCATGTAAAACATCTTCACATAAATTTTTGCGGATATTCTTGTGTATACTTACACCCGTATTAGATGATTATCTCCTTGCTTTTTATTTGGTTTCCACACTAAGAATTATCACAGCGACAAAGCGACCCGCGCACTTCTCTTCTCAAGAAGCCAAAATTGAGAGAGAGCGAAATGGTCACTGATTATACTCTTAGAGAGCAAAGAGAGCAATAAATAATAAGAACAACACAAAATTTAAAAAGAGGGAGAAGCAAAGCATGAATAACGAAAACACAAATTTGTGTGGGTAATTTTGGGAAAACTTAATCCTAAAATAAAATATATTTTAATTTAAAAAATCAAAAAAGTAAGTATGCCACTCGATTGCTTAGGACAAAAATCTTTATACTTTCTGACAATAAAGTACCCGGAATATGTCATTTAAATTGCCCGCGTTAAATATTTTTTCGGTTTCTTTTTTTCTGTATATTGGAAGGACTGTCCTTAATTACTAAGCCGATCTGTCAACCAGTTTGTTTACATCAGCTGTTTTAATCAGTCCACCTCAGTAATAATTTTTCCCTCTGAGTACGCTCATTCTGCTTATACTGAACCGATTTTAATATTTTTTTTTAAACAACAAATGAATGGTAATGAAGCAAATTGCATACTTTTTAAAAAATACTATATCCGGCTTATGCGGCAGATAATCGAATCGAACTAAAAATATAGAGCATATATAGATTATATGACAACCATAGTATATAATTAAAGTATTGTAGCGTACAAAATAGTTAGTTACTCTATTATATGCGTTATGGCGTACAATATTTATAGTTCTTTCATCCTTGAGAATTATTAATTGTCATTGCGAATGCAAGGTGCACCGGAAACTGGACACATTTAAAGTCAAAAGGAAAGGAATTGGCATTAGTGGTATTCTCGGAATAAGCACATCCACGCCTTTGAACTCTCCTATGATTATAGTAGCTTCAATCAAATTTTGCATATTTTTTTTTTAACAGCGAGTCTTGTTTCGACTAAATCGGCTGATTTAGACTTCGCAGCATGATTATCACCGAACCCACCCTGAGTTGTAAATTGTGTCGCGGTAATCCTGGTAAATCCATTGAATTTAGGGATTCAGTTGGATAATTCACAAATTCATTTGGATTGGCAATAGAATCGATCGACTTAAATGAATGAAGTCCATAAATTTGACTCGGAAGTTTTATATTCAAATCATCTACATCCTTATTTGTTGCTGCTAAAATGGCTCAACCAATAGTGGTTTTTGTAATTAGCTCCAATATTTGGGAACTCTTTTCAAATTAAATCTTCTTTTGACGGCGTTAACTGAAAAAGATTTTGTGGAAAAGTAATAAGACCAGTAGAAGTGTCCACAGGAATTTTTCCATTTCCAATGTCTAATAATGCCTTTGAGAAAACTTCTACTGATACGTCATTTTGTAAGGCCACTCGCATATTCGTTGTTAACTTAAAAATTTCACATATGTATCTCGAAAAATTTGATGTTTATTTCATCAGCAGCAGTTGATGTGGTAATGACTCGGCAGCGTTTGGCGGAAATCTTCTTCCAGTAGAATAATCGTGCCTCCGAAATATTTCTGATTGATGTCAAATTTCTTAACGCTCGATCGAGTGCTTCTAATGCTCGTTTCTAATATTTTCAAATTACTCACTCCCCCCACTAAACAAAAAACAAACAAAATACGTGGAAGAAGAAGAGAAATAAAAAACAGCAGAGCACATTTGGGTTTTTGGTACATGACTAACCCGCGACCCTCCTACTTCCCTTATCAACAAACAAAAATTGATCAATAGCCTCAAACACGAAACACAATCAAAGCAAAGTACAAAAAAACACACGGTCTCTTTCTTGTCGCACTTTAAATGAACATAAAATACAGAAACGAAGAGTGCAAAAAGAGCGTACTCAGAGAGGAAACAACAACCAAAGTATTAAAAACGAAACAACGTACAAAACTTTTTATGCTTGGTGTTGCAGTGTTTTTCAAAGAACTTAACACTTAAAAATATTATTGTATATTAATAGTTAAAAATTGGAAAAAAAAGTTGTATGCAACTCTTTTCATTGGCATTCATTTGTCATTTAAATTTTTTTTTTTTTTTTGTTGCGTTCTATATTATTTATTGAATCACTTTGCATACAACACAAAGCCTAACAATAATTGAGAAATCTTAAAAACGAAGTAAAGAAGTTTTAAAAGTTTCTATAGTGGTGAGCTAAAGAAATTTTTCAGTGTTGCGTGGTCCTCCCAGGTTTATGGGGCAGGAAAGTGATTCCGACGAAGGCACGTGCGACAACTCATATAAGATAGTGATCGAGCTAGTGGATTAGGATGTTCCGAGAGCTTATCAAGATATTTTTGTTTCATTTGGTCCAATTCGGTTTTAATTAGTGGGACGTTAAGGTCTCTGTGGATATTCGCGTTCGAAATGTACCAGGGAGCACCTGTTAAGAAACGAAGTATTTTTGATTGGGCTCTTTGGATGACTTCAACGTTACTTGGGCTTGCGTTCCCCCAAAGCTGGGAACCGTATATCCATATAGGCTTTATTAAGCTGTTATATAACAGCACCTTTAGATCGAGGCTTAGCCCAGATCTTGGGTTTAAGAGCCAGTGAAGGGACTGGGCTTTTAATTTCATGCAAACTTTTTTGGCTTCTATATGCTTCCGCCAGGTGAGTCGTCTGTCCAATGTACTCCTAGGTAGGTGACTTCAGTACAGTGTGGTACGGTGGTGTTGTTAAAAGTAATGGACGGACAGTCTCTCTTGTTTAAGGTGAATGTTACGTGCTTGCATTTATCCGGATTGACTTTTATACGCCAATTGTCTAGCCAGTTCGATACCAGTTGTAAATGATCTAAGTGCTCTTTCGTCGCTTTTTTGGGGCAACGCGAGTGACTGATGATTGCAGTGTCATCCGCAAAGGTTGATGTCATAAGGCGGGGATTTGTAGGTATGTCAGCAGTGAAAATGACGTATAAGAGCGGACCGAGAACACTGCCTTGTGGGACGCCAGCATTAATGTGGTACTCGATAGAGGTGAAATTTTTGCATCTCACCACGAATAGCCTTTTAGTAAGATATGACTCTAGTAGTTGGTGTGAGTTCTGTGGAAGCACGCTTTTTATTTTGTAAATGAGACCAACATGCCATACACGGTCAAAAGCTTGAGCGACGTCAATAAATATAGCTGAACAAAATTCTCGGTGCTCAAAAGCCGTTCTGATACCCATAGTGACACGGTTTACTTGCTCGATTGTACTGTGTTTTGATCTAAGCCCGAATTGATGTGTGGGGGTTATGTTGTTTGCGTTTATATACGGTATGAGCTTCTTAATAAAAATTTTTTCAAATAATTTAGATAGCACCGGCAGCAAACTTATAGGCCGATAAGAGGACACCATTGATTTGTCTTTACCAACTTTAGGGATCATAATTATTACAGACTTCTTCCAAAGTGCTGGGAAGTAGCCCACTTTGAGTATTGCGTTAAAGAGCATTGCAATGAATGATATTGCACAGTTTGGTAGCTCAATAATCATCTTGGGAGTGATGAGATCGTGTCCAGGCGCTTTCTTTGGGATTAAATTATGAATTGCTGCTCTTATCTCATTTGAATTAGTTTTAAGCACGCTGCAATTAGCCAATGGAGCCCATGGCTGCTGGGGAAGCTGAAATCCGTTTCTTGGCAAGTTTGGTTGAAAGACGGATTTGAGGTGGTTAGCAAAAGTGAAAGCCTTTTCCTCGTCAGATCTCGCCCAGTTTCCACTTTGATCCCGGATGGGGCTGTCAGCTGTTATTGGTGGATTCATGCGGTCTTGTGCTCTCCAAATCGAAAACTTGGTACTCGTTGATGAAAGGTTTTCAATGTAGTACCTTTGGATTTTGCGATCTTCAGTCTTAAGAGCATTTCTTAACTGTTTTTTAGCAGTTTTGAGTCTTTGTAACGAAGCGGGCGATAGACTGATCTGCCATTCACGTCTTAACCGGCGTTTTACTGAGACTAGCCGTTCAATTTCCGCACTAGTTAATACGACAGTATTCTTGGAGCCCGGTTGTACATTCGGTGTCGTGGCAACAGCAGCACTCGCAATGGTTATGTTGAAATGTTCCAGAGACTTGTCAATGTCTGTTCCGGTATCAAGTTTTGGCCTCATACAAATGTGGGTGCTGACGTATTTTTTATACCTAAGCCAATCAGTCTTCCATGAGGTAAGCTTAAGGGAAAGATCGCTTTTTGTGGGATGCTCCAGTAAGTGAAAAGTGACTGCAGAATGGTCTGAAGATAGCTCGGCATAAGTTTCCGTTGAAATCACACTACGAGAGATATTACGAGTAACTGCAAAGTCGATTAGGTCAGGAATTTTCCTTGGATCCGCTGGCCAATATGTAGGCCTTCCCGGAGAAGCAAAGTTGAGTTTGTTCATTGGATTTATTAATGTGTTGTAGAGCTGTTTTCCTTTAGGATTTGCAAGTCTAGAGCCCCAGTGAGGGTGTTTAGCATTAAAGTCACCTGCCGCAAGAAATTTGGACCCTAGGGTGTCGAAGAACTGCTTGAAGCACGATTCGGAAATCGAAAATCGGGGTGGACAGTAGACGGATGAAAGCGTCAAATTTCCATTTGAAGTTTCGATGACAATCGACGTAGCCTGCATGTAGTTTTGCGAGTATGATACCGACTTATAGTGTTTTAGTCGCCTTCTGATGAGTATACACGTTCCGCCATGTGCTTTGCCATCAGGGTGGTGTGTGGCGTAGAAGGAGTAGCCCGGGATCTCGAATTTATATCTATTTGTAAGGTGCGTTTCAGAGAGCAATAAAACATCAGTTTCTGTCTCGGATAAGTATTTTATGAGATCAAGTTTGTGTTTCGATACGCCGTTTGCGTTCCCGGAAGTTATTTTGAACGAAGGCATTTTAAGTACAGAGTTTTTGTAGGATTAGATTTTGCGTTTTTAATATCTCTTGAAGCATGTTTTGCATTAATAATGTAGTCTGGGACATACATTGTATAATATTAGCAATCATATTTTCAAGAGAGCTATGTGGTGTGGGTGGTGTTATTTCCTGAGTTTTACAATGCTGTGAGACTTCATTTTTCTGAGATTGTTGGAGTGTACGCTTGGTAGTATCTGTTACTTTCTCTGGCACTACGGTGGATATTTGTTGCGAGCCAGGTCGCAGTGCGGATGCGTATGTAATGTTGGGAGTGGTAGTTAGGAAAGTACGTGGATCTTGCATCGTGGCTTTTGTCTCGGGTCGGTTATGGGCCGTTGCAATTACTTTGCGATGATTCATTCGGTTTTCCAGTTCTTTAAAAACTGGACAGCCTCTATAATTAGCAGTGTGATTACCCCAGCAGTTACTACATTTTTTTGATGTTGTGTCTGTTTTGTTTACAGTGCATTTTGAAGACTCGTGAAGGTCACCACACGATACACAGACAGAAGGTAGGGTACAATACGATTTCGTGTGCCCAAATTCCTGACAGTTTGTACACTGCACAGGGTCTTTGCGCTCGTGAGGTTCCTCTACAGTGATTCTGCGGTGAAGCAAGTATTGTCAGGTGTATTTTGGGTGAATATTGTTTCTTTTCTCTGGTTTATTCATATGAGAGAGCTCGACTTTGCTTCTGTTCAAGATGTTGATCACAAGCCTAGTTGGAAACCCTTTTTCCTTAAGCGCACTTTTAATTTCCTTAGTGTCAACTCCAGCTTCTATTCCTTTTATAACCACTATCAGCCCTTTACTACTCTTAAGTTGGTACGTATAGTAGTTTTTGTTGGCATCACTGAGGAATTTCGAAACTTGTAATTGTTCTCGGTGTAGATTTGCAGTTTAGTTTCATGTACTTTGCCTTTGGTTAGCGGAACAATGTGAAAATTGTTGTTGCCGATAAGTTGCGCTACCTGTGATACAAGATTGTTTGAACTGCGCTCGCGAATGTAAATTGGGGGAGGCTTGGTTTGCTTGACTGCTGGGGCCTCTTCTACGTCTATGGGATCATTATCGCTGTTAAGAGCTTCAAATCTGTTTCCTTTCAAAACGTTGGGCTCATTGGTTGGGGTAGAAGAGGTATTCGACCTCTTAGAATTGTTTCCAGAGTTAGGTTTATGTGGACTGAGTTTCCGTTTAATCTGCACATAGCGATCAATTCCAGTCTGTACTGCCGAACCTTTTGATTTTGGGGTCTCGTTCTTGTGCGGGATAACTGTTTCCGTTATTTGACTGCCGACAGGGCATTGCTTACTTATTGAACGAATTTGACGTGCTGCTATAAGAGGAATAGAGTTAGCAATATAAGTTTTTTCTTTACCGTTTGTGCTGGATGTGTATGCTGCTTGTTCTCTCTGAACTGTATCAAATATGGGTGCCAAGGTTGTTGCAGTGACCAATGATGAAATTGAACAGGTAGTTGATGTTGTTGCTATTGATGCAACCGTTGTAGTAGCGGTTGTTGATGTTGTTGTGGGAGGTAGTGTACAGAGCATCACAGGTGAAGCACACTGCGAACTCCATGAGGTTTCATTGTTTGTGTTATAGTTTGTGATGTTGTTTGCGTTGTTGTTTGTTTGTTGGGCGGAGCTTGATTCTAATTCTAATTCTAATTTGTCATTTAAATGAAAATATTATAATCGGCTTAGTATAGTGTGCGCTAGATGAAAAAAAATGTTAAAAATTTGGTAAAAAAGCAAACAACAGGGTCCAACTGAAGCATAAACTTTCTTGGTGACCCCATAAGTACAACAACAAAAAAAAAAAAAACAAAAAATTGTCGTGGGACATCCATTCAGAACAAAATTTTAAATTTTTATTTTTATATATTGAAAAATTTTTGTTTTAATTTCCTTTTTTTGATTCACTTTTTTTTTTATTATTATTTTTATTATTTATTTCTTTTGCTTCCCTTTAAAACAAAAATACAAAAGAGAATGAACGATATTTTCGCTCTTGACTGCATTAATGAGAGAATGAGAGTTCTATTAAAACAGAATTAAGTAAAAATAAAAAAACCGCGCGACCACGGTTTGCCAGTCCTACTCTCTAACCACTACACCAAGCAGACATTTTAATTGTCCTTGCCTAAATAGCTCTAATATATGAATTATAAAGATTTAGAGAGCAACATGAAATAGTCCAAGAAGATAAAAGTTAAGGTGTATATGTACTGTATATATGAGCTTACGACTTTCGAAAAGATTTACATGCTGTTAATTTTATTTGTTACTTTACTTTTAGTTTGTTGATCATTATCATCCTTATGTTTATTTGTTGATCATTATCATCATTATGTTTGCAAAACTTAATAATTTTATTTTTACTTATTTATATTTGTTGTTTGAAAGACCAGCGTTGCTGTGCAAAACTAGTAATTTATATTTACACAAAACAAATTAAAATCAAAAAACAAAAGAATGTACGAGTTTGTTTAACACTCATGAGCCTTTGATGTGAAACATGTTGACTATGCTACTAATTGAATTTATAAAAGTTTGATGCAAAATTTCAGTACTAAATTTCAATTTATTTAATATAGGCGATAGTCGATTATAGCTAAAATATGATATTTATATTCATAATTGCTTCTAAATCCAGAAACCTCGAAAAGTACGCAACAATTGTACTTTTAGAAGATAAGTATATCCTTTAAAAACTGAATGAGTAGTTCGGCATTATCTGCAGCAAAGTTGATGTTAAAGTCACTTGTGTGCTCATTGCATTTTAACCCCACGTCAAAAAGTTTCAAATACATACGTACACATTCACCTTAACTTAAAGGCTCCTAGACACGGTACTACATTGCTTGTCCAACATGCGTATATGGATGTTGTATCAAGCATCCAACGGCAAATCGCAATTAAATCATCGTTCGCTATCAACCGCACAGTTCAGCGATAGAGAAAAAATGAGAAATTGAATGTTGGTCCAACATAGTTGCATGCTTGATACAACATGGTATTTCTAACATACCATAGTGAATCAGATAAGCGTCGAAAAGCTTTATTTTGAGTTGCTTGCAACTTTTTGATGGTATATGGTGCCGCAGTCCCAATATTTGAACGCCGTATCGCCAAACTTCGACCACAAATTGTTTAGAGATAATCAACTTGTTGGTTAGCGATAGTTTACTATTCGCTCGCATTGACAGTCCAATTTCTTCATCTTTCGACAATAGCATGCAGTGACTATCTTCACATGAGTGCGCCTGCATAAGTTGCTACCAATAAATTATCGTTTTCCGACATCGGCATGACCGCCGTGAATAAAAAGTAAAGAACTGGCGCAAGAACACTGCCCTGCGGTATACCAGGTTTGATGCGCTAAATGCCAGGGTCTACATCTCGAACTCTTATGAAAAGAGCTCTATCCGTCAAATAGCTCTTGAGCAGAAGATATTGTTTACCTGGAAGAAGTCTTATCAGTTTGTGCAGTAGTCCCTCTATCCATACTCTGTCGAAGGTTTGCATGACATCGAAGAACACAGCAGAGCAATACATTTTTGATTTAAACGCACAAAGAATGTGGTAAACAACTGTACGCAATTGTTCTTATGTACCATGTTGAGCTCTAAAGCCAAACTCATGGTTCGGAATGACATTCTGGACACCCACCACCTCCAACACTCTACACGTTAGGCTTATCAGTCTGTATGAAAGTTAATCAACAAAAAACACATCAAGTCAGTGTGGTGATTTAAAAATGCGTATCCAAAGTTGTTGCTTAATCTATCACAATTTAAACAGCATCAGCAACGGAACTTAAACCATTCATGAACAATTCCAGTGTTGATATTGTATTTACATTGGAGAAGAAACTTAAAAGTGACGCACAAACGCTATGGTTCAGACATAAGAATCACGAGAAAGCAACATATGACCAACTAATGGAGTTTTGGAAAGAAGAGCCTTTGAATTGGAAAGCATTCAAAATAGTATAGTACATTAAACAAACAATCGACAGAAAGACCAACAAAGATGCCAACATACACAAGCACTATTGGGAGTAGAAATTATTTCGGTCCGTTTTCAAAAGATGGCTCCACCTGCAAGTTGTGGCCGATTTTGGAAGCGATTACCTATTCCATTGGAAAGGTTTGACATCTGTCAACAATAATTAATGTACATCAGCGTCTGTTTCTGACAACAACTGTTTTTTGCCTCTTCGAAAATGTCCGGATTTGTGTTAAATAAGCAGCATTTGCTTGAAGTTTTGATTTTCTTTTCTAATGGGAACAAAAGTGCAGCTGAAGCCCATAAAATGCTTGAGGAAGTTTATGGTGAATCTGCTCCGACCGATAAGTCATGCAGAGAGTGGTTTCGACGCTTCAAAAGTGCTGATTTTAGTGTCGAAGACATAGTGCGTCCTCGCCAACCAAAAAAGTTTGAAGATGAGGAATTGGAGGCTTTACTGAATCAAGTGCCAAACGCAAACTGAACTCGCAGAATCCTTGGGAAAGACTCAGCAAGCAATTTCCGTTCGGTTAAAACAATTGGAATTTATTCAAAAGCAAGGATATTGGGTACCGCACGAGTTGAAGCCGAGAGATGTGGAAAGGTGATTTTTCGTTTCGGAACTGCTTCTTGAAAGACATCAAAGGAAGGGATTTTTGCATCGGGTCGTGACTGTAGATGAAAAATAGATATACTACGATAACCCCAAGAAGAAAAAATACTATGTCAAGCCTGGTGAACCCATTCCATCATCGTCTACATCGACGCCAAAGCAAAATATCCAAGGTTATAAGGTCATGCTCTGCATGTGGTGAGACCAGAACGTTATCGACTACAACTAATGCGTCTGAGCCAGAAACGGCCGAAAGGCATGACAAGGTGATTTTGCAACATGACAACGCTCGGCCACACGCAGCTGTAATGGTCAAAAACTACCTGGAAATGCTACTGTCTTTTTCGACGGATGCAAAACGATTTGGGGGGTCACCGATTCAGGTTTTTTGAAGAAAACGAAAAATGGCTCAACGATTGGGTCGAGGGCAGAGAGGACTCATTTTTTAGAGATGGTATTCGAAAATTACCAGAGAGATGGGAAAAAGTAGTCGTTTTCGGCGGACAATAAACAGACCGAATTAATTTGTATTCCCAATATATTGGTATGTACACTATGCAAAGCAGAACACGACTTGTATCAATGCGACATGTTCAAGGAAATGAAACCTGAAGATCGGCGAATCGTAGTAATACGAAACAACATGTGTTTGAATTGTCTTTGTCCTAATCATAAGGCGAATGACTTTACTGGATCATCATGCAACAAATGTAATAGCAAACACAATACTTTATTGCACATATCATCAGACACCAATATGAGTAAAGCAGAGCACGCACCACAATCAACTTGCGTTAGTTGACCCAACGATTTCAGCGACAACATGTATTGTTACCAACAGCAACAATAATAATCGCAGATATAAGTGGTGCTCTCAAACCTTGTCGAGCACTGTTAGATTCGGGATCAAATAGTAGTCATATTTCAGAAGCATGTACTCGACGGCTTCAACTAAGACGCTCGTAAGAAGGGTATTTTATTTATTTATAAGGCTTAGATATATTAGATATATATATATATATACATTATTATATTACACCTAAAAAGTTATTTCTAATATATCGAAGAAAAGGACATTGCCGAAGAAAGAAAAACAAATAACATAAGCCAAAATCATCTTAGAAAAATAAAGGATAACATATATTTTCCCAAGTATCTAAGCACACTTAGAGTTTCTGTTGACTGAAATGCTTCGGCATTTTGGATTTTGTCCTCGTACGCTTACTGATATTTTTAGCAATCTAGCCAATAACGTTGATTTCGTGGCGTAACTGCTTATACCAACTAGTTGACACCAAAGGACAATCATGCGTGTTTCAATGTGTCGTTGCCTAATATGAGCTTACCTGGTATCCCGTTACTTTGCTGTTAATTTTGTCTACGTAAAAGATTTTTACTGTTGTCGCCGTTATTTTTGATGACCAAGAGATGATCACGGAACTTTGCCTCCGCCTCCGCAAGTGCGGAACATCCGCAAGAAATCGTACCTCCGCCTCCGCATCTGTCTCCGCAGGTTTTAAAAAAAAAGGTTTGTGAAATAAAGTGCCTATTTTATGGAAATGTATAATAAAAACTGATAATTTTTTATTTTTAAAAATGTGGTAGCTTATTTAAAAAAAAAAAACAAATAATTATGAGGACATGTTTTTTATTAAAATTTTTTAATAAAATTACAAGGGTTAAAATTTACCACCACCTTCACAGTTAAATGTTAATAGTTTTAGCGGGGGTCTCTTTACATTTTTCAATTGCGTGTGACGCCACATTTCTCACTTCCTCTCAAATTCCTTCATTTAAAAAAAGCCAAATACTCAAAAGTAGACTAAGAAAAATGTCAGCAGAGATAGACTAAACCAGTGCTGCCCCATGCGGAGATTTCCGAACTCTCGGGTTCTATGTCATGAACCGTTATAGGTAGAAAGTTGAAATTTTTACACATTATTTTGTAGTCCCATCGGGGTTACAGCAACAAATACTAAAAATAAAATAAACTAGTAAGAACGTTATCTTCGACTATGGCGAAGATGAAATACTCTTCACTGGACGCAGTGAATGTTTCGGTGGGTGGTTTGTATGGGTGGTACAATTTTTGTTTTAGGTTTGTATGAGAGGTAGTAATAGGGTTCCATTTGAACTTTTTGGTTCCGGATCCCTAAATATACACAAAAACCAGGCACCAGTTGAAGTTCTCTGTTGGAGAGTTCGATGACTCATTTAAAGCTTTAGAGACTTTACTACAAATTGAATAATAATTTATTTTTATATCTATTATCGAAATTGATGTTATTGTTTTTTAAAATATTCTTTATGATGATCAATACACATTTGTAAGTTTCACTATTCACAATCTCTGGCGCCCAGTTGGCGCAGGCGTAGCGAGTCGTTGAGCGCGGCATCTTGTCATCCTGGTTGTCAGGAGACTGCTCAACTTATTTTTGTCTATATTGCAATACCAGCGATCAACCACCACGTATATGCAATTCTCTTTCTCTCCGTTCTTACAACAACGGTTCTTATTTACTTATCGTCTATTTCATATGCTATTTACCCTGCCGCGCTCAGGCCACACTGAACAAAGAGCAAGGCTCGGTATGTCTCGCTCACACCAACAGGCAGCAAGAGTCAAAAGACATCAGGCACCATGAAACAAAGCCCACATAGCAAAAAGACCACAAAACACAAAGCCAAGAGCAAAGGAAAGAAACAATAAATGTATTATACAGTTGTGTGAATTCCATTATAGCGGTACATTTTTATTTAACTTAAGCCAATTTACAATTTATAAAAACTCATAATATATAATAAATCAATGACGCTACGACATACATATGCGTTTGAACCAATTTTCGAAGCACTTTTTCCATTCCGATTGAATTTTACAAAATATTTTATTTCCAATTTGATGAAATGTATAATATTTGTTTTTGTTCTCTCTATTTCTCAATCTTCCAGTTACGCAACAAAAGCAGTGAAACGAAACCAACTCACAGTGTGTCAACGGGCGATCTGGTGGAATTATTAAATTAAATTAATATCCTGAAAAGTAAAAGAGTTATCCGTAATCTGTGTTTTTGAAGATATAGAAAAAAAAAACAACGAATTTTAGTAATATTTTTTTTTTTTAACTCATATTTTTTTTAAAAGTATTATTTATTTATTTATTAGAACTAAGATTATAATAACCTTTTTTTTATTTTTATTGGTTATATTTTGAAAAAAAAAAAATTAATTTAAGCTGTGTACTATTTGAAAAAATTATTTATTTATTTATTTATTTCTAGTTCTGTAGACTGCAGGATATTTTTAGCTTCTGTATCTAGTTCAATAATGTTCCTTGAAGAGCTGGAACTAGCTTTAGACAGTGCTAAAATTAAAGAATTCGACGAAAAAAAAAGTAAGTGCAGAAGGTCCTAAATAGTTTAGAGTCGTAATGTTTTACGAGTGTGAAGCTATCGGAAATTTCGTACGTCCTTATTTCTAGCCTCCAGTGCTTCCTCGGACATCTTTCCAATTGGTAGCACAACATTGCTGATAATATCTCCACTATTAATTAACATTTTGTGAATCAAATTTGGTATGTGAAACTATGGATATTTATTCACAAAAATTCCTGTTGTTTTAAATGCAAATTGCCGAAAAGCATTTGCATTTACGTCGTACCCGCAAACTATAACACGCAAAATAATGCTAAATCTTTTAATGATAGCTTCACTAATACCTGTTACTTGGGAAGATAGCATAGGTTGTTGGAGACACATTCTTGTTGTGTTGCCATTACTTGTGTTTCCACAACCAGTTTTTGTTATGTCTATCAATAATGACATTTTTTTTCTGAGCTCAGTTTGTATAATGGCTTTCCTTTCTTCAACAATCTGTTTATGTGGACCTCGAATTTGCCACGCTGTGAATCCTATTATATATGTACCTAAGTATTATACCCTCAAAACAACTAATTCAAGCATGTAGAGTCGACAAGCCATAATCAAACAAGTTTTCCTTTACTGGTAGTTATTCATCATTTTTGGCGTGGCCTTACATATTTCACATGTTTATGATGATGTTACCGTAATAATAGTAAAAACTTTTCCATCTTTCATAGTCATGAGAGGAACTTATGATGAACATGGAACTTCGTCAAACTTCAAATTTGTTATTTGATTTCGAATACTCTGCATTAACAACTTCAGGTATTTCCTTTTGTCAATTTATTTTTATTGGTTTGATGTGGCGAATTGAAGAAGGTCGTGAATTTTTCAAAACTATGTTGGATCCCAATTCCACTTGCAAACCATATATACACATAAACACATAAATGTTTGCAATGTCAAAAATAGCAGTAAAACTTCACTTTAACAGTAAATTTAAACGGTAAAGAAATGTGTATCGAAAAAAATATAAACGGAGTTATGTTCTTATATTAATTTTTAATACTTATTCAAGAAAATAACAACAGTTATGTCATTGGAAGTACACACAAAAAGAGAAAAGAAAAAATAAGTCAGATTTTGCGTTAACACATAAATGTTTGCAAAATGCATACAACGTAGAAATGTAATTAAAAAAAACTTGTTTTCAGCTTGATTTTCAACTAATATTTGGTGTTCCCACCTTTGGCATCGATAACAGCTTGAAGTCTTCTTTGTAATGATCCAATTAATTGTCGTACGTCGTATTCCTGAGGTATTTTCTGCCATTCCTCATATATAATGCTGATCAGGTCAGCTTTTCCCTTTAGCGCAAGTTGTGCTAATTTTTTTTTTCAAGTGAGCCCACAAATGTTCAATTGGGTTCAAATCAGGGCTCTGTGGAGGTGCATCGAGGACTTTGGTGCAGTTATATGGCACAATAGGGACTTATGTTTGGGGTCGTTGTCCTGATCTAATTTGAAATTCATTTTTCCAGGTCTTTGTGGATCTTCCATTCAAAACTTTTGACCACTGGCCATCAATTCTTTTGTTAGAATATCCAAAAAAAGCTCTTTATTCAAAATATAAGTGAATACTCTTAATTCACCAACGCCTTGCACGGATATACAGCCCCATACCATCACTGACAATTTGCCTAATTTTATTGTTGGTATAACATTTTTCTCTTGGAGCGCTGTATTGGGTTTCCGTCAAACTCTATGGGGATCATCATTTTGGTGAAGCATTATTTTTGTCTCGTCACAAAATATAACCACGCTCCAATACACTAGGGGCTGAGAAATGTTTTCAGAAGCAAAAGTCAGTCTCTTTAAAATATTTTGTGAAGAAAGTAATGGCTTTCGACGCGCTACTCTGACTGAGTATTCGTTTCTTTTCAATAGTTCAGAGGAGACATCTAACCCATTTTAATTTTTCAAGGATATAGCCCTTGATCGATTGGTTCATCGTGGATTATTGTGAAGATCTCTAAGAATATGTGATTCTGTCCTTGTTGACAATTTTCTTGGCCGACCTGGAGAAGTGTTTAAACATAAGCTATTTTCTTTCTCTGCGCGATTTATTATATTTTAAACGGTGCTTAATTTGGCAGAGAACATTTCTGACAATTCTTTAACAGTTTTGCTTTTATAATAATTAAAATAAATTAGTTCAATGACACGATCATCAATTCTTTGGCCTTGCATTTTTTATATTTTTCTATTATTGCTATTGAGGACACAACTGGACGAAAGACTAATTTATAATGGCAAATACATATTCCTAACTATTTGCTAATTGCAATATTAGTCAAAATAAACAAATTTTACAATTACTTTACTTTTCTTTCATTATCTCTTCATCCTACTGCGCATTTTGCAAACATTTATGTGTTAACGCAAAATCTGACTTATTATTTCTTTTCTCTTTTTGTGTATACTTCTAATGAGATAACTGTTGTTTTTTTCATAAATACGTATTAAAAATGAATATAAGAACATAACTGCGTTTTTATTTTTTTCGATATACATTTCTTTACCGTTTAAATTTACTGTTAAAGTGAAGTTTTACTGCTATTTTTGACATTGCAAACATTTATGTGTTTATGTGTACATGCTCACTGTTCGTATTACCAACGGGATCACTGTATTTTTGTCGATATGTGGAATGTCCACCGCTACTATCACATCTCCATTTGTGAACTCCAATTATTGTTGCACTCTTTCCATCGGTTATAACATTTTCAAATAAATTAGTATTTGCTGATTTTTTTGTTACCCAGATTTTAGAGGGATAGGACATCTTTTTAGCCCATTGCAAAGAGTGATAGCTTGGGTATATATCGGCATTTCGGGATTAGTCTCCAGCTCGCAGTAAATTGTAAGAGTGTTTTGTGGATCCTCCATTAACGTAAAGACTCAAGGCTTCCTGTGGAGTATATTTTATGGGAAGTTTGTCATCACATTGCACAAACTTTTTCATTTTTTTACCAGCATTTTCGTCAGCATTCAGTAATGATACAACTTAAGATGCGTTGCCCTTTTCAGGCTTGTACAAGCTGGGGCTCGCTGCTACCATTAATTCGTTACCAACGCTTTCTTGTACCAGGGCTGATACTTTTTTAAGTTGGCTTTTATTGCACAACTGTAAAAAATTCATCTCATGGTTTTTTTTCTTTACAATTAATTCGAGTAGAGTACCTAACCATTCTTGATTGCTCTCCTCGAAAAATTTTATATATCTTCGACAATTCTTCCATTTAAAAGTAGGCTATTTGTAAAATTTCTTAATTGGCAACTTCAATTCGTTCCTGCTCACTATAGTTTTTGTTAACTGGAATGGAATCAAAGTGTGGCACAAACTTCAGTGTGGGGTCGCTTCCGTTGTGCCACATTAAAAAAGGGTTCGTTTTAGTACTGACATTGCATCTCAAAAATCCCAGAAATTGAAGGCTAGCAAATATTAGCAGCTGAATTTTGCATATTTTGACATAACAAGTACTCACCAGTGTTGTGCGACGTAAAATTTTTGGATGTAAATATAAACAAAAAAATGTTTGTTTAACTATTTCAAATCATGTACCACCCATACAAACCACCCATACCTCCCATACAAATCCCCCATTGAAATCCAAGAAAAACTTTTTTGCTATGTAAATCACACAAATAACAAACATTGCCAATAAAAACTTAAGTTAAGTAAGTACAGAAATTGCAATAAGTTTTCTATTATTATTACTGCTATTTGCTGTAAATGTATTTTTATACTCTTCACGGAAGTGAATAGTATTATAAGTTTGTCATGAAGTTTGTAATAGGCAGAAGGAGACAAACAAAAAAAAAAAACACATAAAGTATATATATTCTTGATCAGCTCGATTAGACGAATTGATTAAGCCATGTCCGTTTGTCCGTCTGTATGTATGCAAACTAGTCCCTCAGTTTTTGAACTAGGGAGCTGAAATTTTGCACGAACCTTTCTTTTTACCATACGCAGTACATTTATCAGAACCACCCGAATCGGACCACTAGGGGGTACCTCCCATACAAACCACCCATTTGAATTCATGTTCTTTAAGAAAAACTTTTTTTTTGTCCAAAACTTGTACGCTATCAGTTTCCAAGACAGGAGCAGTACATTTGTTGGAACCAGCCGAATCGGACCATTGAGGAGGGTCCCATACAAATCCCGTGAATAGTATTTCATCGTCGATATAGTCGAAAATAACCTTCTTTCTAGTTTTTTTTTTTAAATAGAATTAGAAGCTGGAATCTGTCAAAGCTTTATGGCCAAATGAGAAAGAGTCGGGGTTTCATTCAAGCCATATTCCAAAAAAGAACTAATGGCTTTGCTATGCCTTTTTCAAATAATTTCCTGAAAAATGAAATTTTTCTATTAAAGCTTCTTCAAATCAAAAAAAAATTATGATAAGCCGCTAGAGCGTATTAATTCAATGCCATTTCTTTCGCGATTTTAATTTTTGTCAAATTTCGATTCGAATTTCTCCGAAAGTTTTATAAATAATCACAAATGTGTGTGCACCCACAACTGAACAATTAAGTATTTGACACTTATTTATAAGTTCACATATTGAGTCAAAAAGTTCGATGTTATCTTCAACATCGGACAATTTTTTTTATTAAACATCGATAAGAATCACTGTTTGAACACCATCTTTTATCACATGCCAACTTGATTCTACTTCCGCCTTTTTCAATAATAAATTTTTCGAAGTCTTGCTTAAATTCTTTCAAAATAGATGTTACTTTATCTATAAGTTCCTTTTCAAGAACATCTTTTGCAAGCAGATATCCAGTGTGGCTGCAACGGGTGCTATGCCATAAAAACTGCTCTGATTCTCTTCCCATTCTACACATGGCCGATGCATTATCGGTCACAACAGCATAAGAGTTCGTTAAGTACTGTTTCTGCAACAATTTCAATTTATCACCTGTCAAATCCCAAGCTTGCAAAAATGCTTGTTTGCCATTAGTATTGTGTAGCATCGCAACAACAGTTTTAGTATTGCTGGAAGAATTTTTCCACCCATCGTTCAATATCATTGATTTCGTGCTAATAGACGACTTAACTGATGAAATACACTTATTATATGCCTTATCAAGTAAAGTGGTCGATAATGCCTTCCTTCCATTTTTTCTGCATATGCCGGCCAAAGTTTTCTTCTGAAACTTTTGAAATGAATAGAATCTACCAATCTCAAAGATAAAGTGCACCCAAAAATTAAATTTGATAGAGCTTCATTTATCGCCAATTTATGCATTTTGTAAATTTTTGTTACACAGGTTACAAACAGCGATATATTAGTTATTAACTTTAAGCAACTTAAACCCTAGCTCTTCAAAGGCTTTATTTTTATGTAGACCCGATATGTTTCAATTTTTTAATGAAATTGCCAATTTGTCAAAATTAAATTAATAGAGTTAATGTGAGCGGCAACAATTTCAGACTTTCAAAAGAACGATCACAATCACATTTGACATTATAATTTGTGTGACGATGACTACGTAAACTGAAATGTGGTCCTAACTTAAAATAATGTATTGTCTACATTGTATATGTCATTGGCGACATAGCTGACATTATCTACAACAAATTTAAATGTCTACGCATGTTTACGCTAAAGTGTAGACAAAAAAGGTCTACACGTAAACAACCAACACTGGGACTCACACTTTCAAATAAATTCGAAGCTAGGTGATCTTTGTGTACATTTTTAGTTTTAGTCTACAGTTTACAAGTAACACATATGTATAAAGACAGGCCATAAACATTATTTTTTGAAGTGAAACTTCTTTAGCGGCGTTGGGCAAAAATTTATACTAAAAATTTTAGTGAAAATATACAAATCGTCACGAATTTGGTGGTTCTGTATCTCATGAAGCGCATTAGTTAGAGACTTGAAATTTTCATAGAATGTGAACTTCAATTGCCATATCCCCAACAAATAATAAAAATTTTGGAAAATCAACCAGGATAGTTTCAAAAAATAGGTTACATTTGCACAACAACAACATGAAGTTTGTGTGTATAAAAATGTTTATAACAATAACGTGCATCAAACAGCTTGTATGTTATACAAAAACAAGCGAATGTACGAAGAAAAGAGAGCGAGAAACACACAGATGCTCGTTGATGATCTAATTTATGTGCAAAAGGGGACAGACGGCAAACGTAAACACAACAACAACAATTAGGTAAAATTGTAATAAAAATAATTTTTATGTTGAAATCAAAAACAAGAGTAAAAAGTCGGGAATTTATTGCAACACAGCTGACAAAAGATTGGTTGTGTTTGAAAGCGCACAGCTATTCATTATCGAATCGGAAAGCTTTTACTAATGCTTCAATAATTTTATTGGAGTATTCGTAATCGATAGGGCAAAAAACATATGTTCAAAACTTCAAAATTTGACTTAAGTGCCGCTAACGAGACTGTTTGGTCCACTTTGCAAATTTTTGAAAGACAAAAGTAGATGCACCAATAAATTCAATAACAAAAACTAAAATAGAAGTCATCAGTTTTCTTTAGAAAATAATGAAAATATATGTTATGAAAATCAGACAAGCCAAACCAAACTATACTAATTCTCGACGCTGGCAAAGAATTATTTGTTAAAAAAGCTTTTACTTATCAAACGTGTTGTTCTATAGCTAGGAATACACACATCAAATCGTTCTTCAAATCGCTCTCATTTTGAGAGAACTGCTTATCGTGTCGATGGGGGTGTTTTTGCGTTTCATCACATGATTTGATAAAATCAAAAGGTTTTGATTTTTCTTCAAATCACACTCTCTCATTTTTGCATTTGAAAGCTATTTTATGTATTGATGATGGGCAAATCAACTGATTATTATGAAATCTTTATTGTGAACGTATGAGTGTGCTGTGTGCGGACAAAGAAAAAAAAAAGAAACGGTGCGTGGCGAAAACAACATAAAACGAAATCATCAAAAAGAATAAAAATAAAGAAAACATCAATAAAACATTTTATTTTGGAAGTGTTGTTGCTAACGAAATATTATTAAAATATTTCATTTTTATTTGTTTTGTTTGCGATTATGTTTTTGTTTTTTTTTTTTTTATAAATTTTGGTTTCTTACTTGTTTTAAAAGTAACATTTAATTTAGCATTCCAAATGGAAAAGCAACAAAGAAAGGAAATTTTATTTCCTTTATTGAAGTATATCCGGTATTGCCTTCTCTGTGGAAGACAACAAGCCAGCCGCACATTCCTTGTGTGCACTTACACGCTGCCTTCAATGAGACACTAATGAGAGAATGATAGTCCTATTGAGACAGACTTAAAAATAAAAAAAATTAATATTCCCACCGCAGGACTCGAACACCATGAGAGTCCTACTCTCCAACGACTACGCCACGCAAACATTTAAATCATGTTTGCTAAAATAGCTTCAATGTAATAAAAAAAACAATCATTTTCAATATAAACTTAAAAAAAAAAAAACATATTCCCATTGCAGAATGCGAACCCCATACCATCGGTTTGCCAACCCTACACTCTAACCAAGAGAAAAATAAATGACGATTCTATTTTTGGCATCATTTTTTTAAATCTGAGTCATGCTCATAATTAAATATTTAAAGCTGCCAGTGAAATATTATTTAAATATTTTATTGTTATTTGTTTTGTTTGTGGTTTTGTTTTTGTTTTCTTATTATATAGTACGGTTTATTGTTTGTTTTTATAAGAAACATTAAACTGGAAAATGAACACAGAAATTTCAATTCCTTCATACCAGCCATTACCTTCTCTTTGGAAGACAACAAGCAAGCCGCACATTCCTTGTGTGCACTTACTCGATGCCTTCAATGAGAACTAAAAATTAAAAGATTTCCATTTCACGAACCAAATTTGAAATAGTTGATGGGCAACGCATCAAAACAGAATAAGCCAGTTTTGGAGAACGATTTGTTGTGTGTATTCCAACCTTAAAACGTCATCTGTGTGTATCGATATCTATACATGTGTTAAAATCAAAGTATTAAATTTTCTTCAGGAAATTGTATAAATACACGTTAATAAGATTTAGAAAGTGAATTGCGGCTAACTAATCTTAGTGTCTTCGAAGACTATCAAAATCTTTTGATTTAAGAAAGAAAGACCACCAAAAGAAACGTAATCGGTTACTCTATATATTGCGAATGTGGCAATTGTTAATACAACATACACTTCTGCAGCCATGTCTGAATCATCGACAGTTGCAGCAACAACGCGATTTTGGCGCGATGTTAATAATAATAGTGATGGTGTTAATGATCAATATAATATAGATACTGTGAATGAATTACTTTATAAGAGTAATATTTATAATACTTTTAATAATAATATTTATGATGACAGCTATAATTCAACTTCAGCAAAGTTCTTTTTCGAAATCGGTGATTATAGTGCTGGATACAATGACAGCGAAGGTATTCAAAAGCATTGTTCAAATCTAGATCCAAATTCAAATTTGACATACATGAATATTACCTGCGATTCACCATTAGAGTATGCAATACCCTTATATGGTTACTGTATGCCATTTCTATTGATTATAACGATAATATCGAATTCATTAATTGTGCTTGTGTTAAGCAAAAAGAGTATGGCAACACCAACGAATTTTGTTCTAATGGGTAAGTCAAAAAAAAAAAAACAAAATTTGCATGTACTATTGAATTATTGTGTATGTTAATCAATTTCTAGGTTGGCTTTTGAGTATTTATCTGTGATTATAAAATAAATAAACTTTTGTATTGTAAACCGATAATCTTTTCCTTTCAAGTCCATGAAAATAACTTCTAATATGAGTTGGATAAGTCAGTAACTTTTTAAACAAACGATATTTCGGCTCATTGGAAAAGACTGTTAATTCCATTTTTAACTCTTTTATTGAAAATTTGAGAAAAAGCTTGTACAATATTTTTCCTTATACATTTAATTTTATT
This sequence comes from Amiota minor, assembly GCA_037043295.1. Lineage (NCBI taxonomy): Eukaryota > Metazoa > Arthropoda > Insecta > Diptera > Drosophilidae > Amiota > Amiota minor. The sequence continues at coordinate 9,406 of JBAMAW010000532.1, read as the reverse complement.
TTATAAATACCAAAATAACTTTTTATTTCATTGTCATAGATGTTAACTTTGTTAGGAACTCCCAGAGACTATGAGACATTGAATCATTAATATCTGCTATAAACGTTGTACAAAGTCGGTCGCAAAATAAACTAGACTTTTTCAAAGGTACTACCAATTCGTACTGCAAAAATGTTATGGGTTAATAGCGAAAATTTGAACAAAGCTCTCTGGAATCGAATGCAGTAACCCACAGATAACACAGTATACACTATATTCATGGATAAAATTTTCTCACTGTTAAGAGCGAGGTCTATTCTAATTTCTTCCGCAAAATTGGAAGCATTTATGTGGTCAAGGACCAGGCGACCATATGTCCCCACTGTTACAAGGACTTAAAGCGAATGCGTAGTAGGCTGAGACCGCTACAAGCCAGGGACTGGTGACCCCGGGAGAACACTATCCGACCCCACATTTACACACACATACACACAGCGTCAAAAGAAAGTGAACACATGAGATTTTTGCATTAAAAGTTTTATAATTGTATATTAATGAATACAAAATAAAAAGTTAGTATGCAGAATTCAAGGCTTATATTTTAGGAGTCGATTTCAATTTAAAGTGTAATCAAAATCAATACACAAACAAAAATAATTCACATTAATTAAAAAAAGTCCAAATTTTACGCGTCAAAAAAAAGTGAACACTTTTTACTTTTATTTTTCTTTTCGTTCTATAATTCGGGGAATAACCAAATTTTTTAAGGAAAACGATTATTACTCACGTGCTTTGTTATAGTAAATGTTATTTTGAGTGAATTCCTAAAATAAAAGTGTATAAAATTAAAAAAAAAAAATTCTTACTATGGGAAAGCAAACATCTAGTGGCACTCGAAAAATCATATTAGATTTACGAGAGAAAGGCAAATCTTTGCGTGAAATTGCCGAAATTATAGGCAGGGGCCCAAGCACAATAAAAAAAATTATTGACAAATATGCCACACATTGTCGGTTGTAAGATTTGCCGAGAACTGGGCGTCCAAAGCGACTTACTGATACTCAAGTTAGAGCTGTAGTAAGAAAAGTAAAGGTAAATCCAGCCTCAAGTGCAGTCAAAATTTCAGAAAATATTACCCAGACATCAGACAAATCAGTAAGCGCGAGTACGATCAGGAGAGCCCTTCATAAAAATGGCCTACACGGACGAATACCCCGCAAGAAGCCATTCATATCAAAGGTAAATCAGAGCAAGCGTGTGGATTTCGCCAAAAAATACATTAATGTGGCTCCAACTTTTTGGGAAAACATTCTCTTTACTGATGAGAGCAAATTTGAAATTATTCATGCCAAAATGACATCAAAAATATGGCGTACCCCTAATGAAGCCTTTAAAGAAAGTTGTGTAACCAACACAGTTAAGCACGGTGGGGGCTCAGTTATGGTTTGGGGCTGTATGGCGGCATCTGGAGTCGGGAATCTGGTTTTCATTGAATCAACAATGAACAAGATGGATTACTTAAATATTTTACAAAACAATGTCGCCCCCAGTGTCGACAAATTAAGCCTGTCGGGCAATTGGATCTTCCAACAAGATAACGATCCAAAACATACAGCGAGAATTGTGAAGGAATGGCTGCTGTAAAGGACCCCTAAGACATTTGATCATCCGCCACAATCTCCAGACCTCAATCCCATTGAGCATTTGTGGGAACACCTGGACCGGAAGATCAGGCAGAGGACGATTTTGAGCAAGGAAGACCTAAAGAAGTGTCTAATGGAAGAATGGGTCAAAATCTCTCCTGATGTGACAAAAAACTTTGTCCAATCGATGCCAAGGAGACTTAAGGCGGTTGTACAATCTAAAGGGAAAAATACAAAATATTAAAATTTAAAAAACTGTAATATTTTAACTTAATATTTGCCACTTTGTATATACTGTTCACTTTTTTTTGACGCGTAAAATTTGGACTTTTTTTAATTAATGTGAATTATTTTTGTTTGTGTATTAATTTTGATTACACTTTAAATTGAAATCGACTCCTAAAATATAAGCCTTGAATTCTGCATACTAACTTTTTATTTTGTATTCATTAATATACAATTATAAAACTTTTAATGCAAAAATCTCATGTGTTCACTTTCTTTTGACGCTGTGTGTATAACGGGGAGTCTCAAGCTATATTCGGACGACGTGAAACTAAAGTTGGTTTCCTGCCCCACTCAGAATTATCCCATCTGATTTGCCAATCAGACTGAACAAACTCATTCGAACTGACTTCCTTAAGCTTAATTCCCTACTAAAATACACTGACTGGTCTTATTTGTATTCTTGTGATAATGTCGAACTAGCTGCAAAGTTTTTTTTATAAAACTATGAAAAAGTATTTCAAGACACATGTTTCGAAAAATATGTTTAAACATAACCCACTTAGGCCACCTTGGTTTTCTCGTGACTTAATTAAATTAAAAAATTTAAAAGGTCCTGTTTGTCCGCTGATAATTCCAAGTACGCTATATCCCGTTATAACTTTCAACACCTTAGTAATTTCTCCCATCAGAAGTGCATGACACATGTCATGGAGGATATTTTAAGAGATCCTAAAAAGTTTTATAACTTTATAAATATTAAGCGTAGTTTGGATATATTCCTCTTTTGTCTGAAATTAAATGGTGTTGAATGTTGTAGCGATGGTGATATATCTAATGTTTTTTCAAAGCACTTACACTAATTTCATTGACGTTTGTGATAGCCCATACCCATATCACATTCCTCAAAATAATCAGTTTAATATGCCAGTTATTGATTGTAACATAGTATTACAATATTTAAAATCTTCAAAATTAACGTTTTTACGAGGTCCAGATGATGTACCTAGTTGTGTTCTAAAACGGTGTGCAGATGCTTTGTATGGTCCAGTCTGTAAATTGTTTGACATATCTCTGAAAACAGCTAATATATCAAATTACCGAGGAATTGCTAAACTCTGCACTCTCTCTTGGTGAACAAATTTTTACCGATCAGTTGCAGCATTTCGTTATTCCTTTATTAAGTACTTCTCAGCATGGTTTCACCGGCCCAGGACATTTGTCAGAACCAGCCGAATCGGACCACTATTGGGGTACTTCCCATACAAACCACCCATTTGAATACTACAATGCAATGAAACATTCACTGCGTCCCGTGAAGAGTATTTCATCCTCGGCATAGTCGAAGTTATGTTGTGCTTAACTATTCCATCTCCGATCCAACAAATGTTTCTTCAAGAAGATCTTAATTCCTTATCTCAGTGGTGTGCTAAGAACTATCTTACGCTTAGTTGTGACAAATGTAAAATTATGTCCTTTTATCGTAAACATTTAATTGTAAAAAGCTACCACATAAATGATCATACTCTAGAACGTGTCACACATTTTAATGATCTAGGAGTCTTGATGGAACCAAAGCTGCATTTTGGCGAGCATATCTCCTGTATTATAAGTAAAGGTAGAGAGGTATTAGGATATAATGTATCCTAACGTTCATCTAAAGAGTTTAATGATCCCTACACTACTAAATTACTTTTCACATCTTTGGTTAGACCAATTCTTGAATATGCATCGTGTGTATGGGACCCAACGTTTAAAAACGTTTGGCGTGGGATAGAAAGTAGAGTAAACTAGTAAAAAACAAAAAAACATTCTCTTATACACAATTCGACCTAAGCTCTTCACATCCATACCATGTAACCACTGATCCTGCAGCAATGGTAATCCTGATCCTGAAGTCAATGGCTCTTTGCCTGACCTCGAAATTAAGAGGAAACACAAGCAAAATTTTCAAAGCCCCAATCGAAAAGGTGCGATTCTTATATAAACATCCCAATAAAATTACCATATGGCATGACAGCAGCCGATGCCGTTTTTTACCATACAGAAGATCTATATGTTGCACAAGCACACTACCAACCAAACCTCATTACACTCTGTCATGAAGCCTTTCTACCAGAACTCTTTCCAGCACCTTTCTAAGACTCGCTAAGAGACTGACACCCCTGATTCTATCAGGCGACTTCCGACCATCTGGAAAGTGCAGAGGCTAGTCCTGATGCTAAAGCCAAAAAGCAACCAGATCATCCCTCTGCGTACCGGCCGCTATGCATGCTCGACTCGCAGAGCAAGATATTGGAGAGTATCATATTCGGACGACTTCAGGATATTTTGGACAGACCTATTGCCTTATCCGAATTCCAGTTTGGATTCCGCCGTTGAAAATCCACGGTTGACGCAATTCAAGCATTGATGGATATTGCGCGCAGGGCAACGAGTGGAATCAGATGGAAGGGTGGCAACAAGCAATACTGCGCTGAAGTGACCTTGGACCTTAAAGGCGAAGAATTACTTTGCAGATAGAGTGCTACTGTATCACAAAGATGAAGGCCGGGGTCACAAGGTTCGTTTCTTGGTCCCACTTTGTGGAACACAGCGTACGATGGTATTCTCAGGACGAGCCTCCCCGCAGGATCAACTCTGATTGGCTTTGCCGACGACATTGCTCTGGTAGTTACTCTGGAAGTTGTAGCAAAAACGATTGAGCAGATCCAAGTTACTTGCAGCGAAGCTACGGCCCGTATTATGAACTGGCTTAGTCATACACATCTGGAATTGGCGGTTGAGAAGGCCGAAGCTGTTTTCCTGTCTACTTGGAAAGTGCGTGAAATTTTACGTTTCGAATAGGTGACTCCCTCATTACGTCCCAGCCATCCCTCAATTTTTGACAATCGGCTGTCCTTTAAGGAGTAGATACTCTCCATAAAGCACAAAGCGGCGAAATTATTTGGAGCTATATCTCATATAATGGCATACATAAGTCGACCGCAAGCAAGCAAGCGGAAGCAGCTAGCCAGAGTCGTAAACTCTATTGTTTTATACGCGGTGCCAATGTGGGCGGATGCAACACGGAAGAGCTCATAGATGGCTGGTATTCGCTCGACGTATCGTCTGAGCGCTTTGCGGGTAGCGAGTGGGACAGATCGATTCTTGAGCAATTATGCTCCTCCTTTCCTCTCCACGAAGTGTCTAAAGGCTGTTCAAGGGGGACAATAGGGCATTGTGCGGTAGTTTTTAGTGGGTTAAAGTTCCACTCTAGGTTGTAGACCGCCGAGGCTTTCGATGCTTTTCTACCGATTAAAAAAAAAAACCTTACCCCTGCACATCTTATAAGCATAACCCCAAGGATCAGACTTATTGCGTCGAAGAAAAGCTCTCCAATCATTCTCTTTCACTTTCTTAAACATAAGTTTATATTCTTTCAACTTACGACTATACTCAATTCTAAGTTGGTTTACATTCACAGCGTCAGTAGATCTGGCCTTCTGGAATCCCTTCCGAAGTCTACGAACCAGTCTCCGCTTCCTACTTAAGTCACTCGTCCACCACTTCACTCTTTTCAGATGGACTCTATGACATCTTGGACACACTATATCCATTATGCTCATTAACACTGATTTCAAAAAAGCGGTTCAACGGAACTTTTCTGCCGCCTCTCACAAATACACACCATGCAGTGGCCAATTTGTCTTTTGCACACGCCAACCATTCACAAATATACTTTCACCCACAACTGGAGTGTAAATCATAATAATTTCAATAATATTACCACCACCCTCAATTCACCATTCCAAATCATACAACCTGATCACTGCTTCATTCACACAGGTTTTTTTTTTAAATAATATTTTAATTGCAATCTATCGATATTCAGCGAATTTGATTGTGCACTCTTATCACGTTTCTATCTTATTTTAATGATAAACTCTGAACCGCAAATGCAGTGGATGCCGCCGATTCAATCTTCGGGAGTGCTGGCTGTTGTCAAGCAGGTTGACTGCAAGGTGACTAACATGACTTCCCAGCTTAGAGATATATGAACTGCTGATTCTTGTCATCTCCTCACGGATTGTGGGAGTCTGTAGATCCTATTGGATCATCAAAGGTGTACCATTCACTGTGTTCGTTAACGACTCAGACATCCCGGGACACAACCATTTCGGACAGCAGCTCACCCCGTATGCGGTTCGCATACCCGGACGCATGTGTTTTACGGAACCACAACGGAGTGGCTGCATTCGCATCAAAATCAAGTATGATAGGGTTCCACCTCACCCAAGTACGAAATACACGGCTCCAGACACCCGCTAAACTTACAGTACATACTCACAACAAAAATCCTACCAAGAGATCCACGTACACTCACACAAACACCACAGTAAGTCGCATTAATCAATGTGCATTCTAAAGTGACATCATTCACCACCACAGCAGAATTTGCTCCGCTATCATAGTCGTAGTGTCACCTAACTCACACATTGCAGCATACGCGTGAAAGGTCACAGATAACCTGAAGGGTCCTTATTATCTTAATGTCTAGCCTTTGCCCCTGCTAGAATGATATTTTACAAAGGACAATCTGCAGACATCAGATATCCCGATGGCTTTCTCCTAAATGCACAGTTGCGACAATTCAGCGTATTGCAACATTGTGCCACCCGATGACCCGTCTGTCCACAATGAACAGATATCATCCTTTGCCTTGCATTGCGCTACCTTATGGTCGAAACCCAAACTTATTGTCCTTTATTCTTTCCATTCCATCATAGACGGAGTACGAATGATCGCACCACCAACCCGTAATAACTTCTCCTCATGCACACGTACCCCCAGCGTTGGTCGAATTTCTTTCAAAACCTGCTCCACCACATCCTTCGAAGATTAGCCAGATGTCTTACTTCTGACAATTAAGGACCATGTCTCAACTGGCTTCACCACAGGAGCGGTTGACAGCGGAGGAACGCCTGTGTCGCTCATGGTTGGGACACCTGGGATGCTTTTTCCACCTAAACTGCGAGCTGCATCTAAGCGTCCCATTAGACGCTCATTCTCAGCGACTAGTGTCATGAGTAACAACCCATATTGGCTGCTGTACGCCAGAATAGATCGGTGCTAGTAAATGACACAGCACTTATTCTCATCATCATCTAAATAACAGACCCCTTACTTTTACTAAATGCAGAGGCTGCATCGGAAGACAGTGCCTAAGGGAAAACAGTATTCCTCAGCTGCTGTTGTCTCACACTTACCTTCTTTTTCCTCGATCCCGCTATATCCGATTAAGCTTCATCATATGACGACATGACAACACACAACGTCGTTGTTTTCTGCTTCTTTGGCGGCATTATTATTTGCATTCACGAATTTATTAAGTTAGAAATCACGAAAATGTTTGCAGTCCCGTTATTTATTTCAAACGAATAGCGTTACAAAACAGAAAACGCAATAACGTTATCAATCAATTAGAAGACACAAGCGAAATCCGTAGACACGTCTGCTTGTTTCTAAGTCTAACGACGAAGTGAGAGACACCAAAAAGAAAAACTAGTTCCACAAAAAGCTTTTTCAGTCAACGACCTCGAAATAGAGCTGCCAATTCATGTGATCTGCAAATAGAATCAACAAAAAGATCCAAAAAAAGATTTGCAGACTGCCACTCTTCATCGTTTTCCTCTTATTTTGATTCCATGCTCTCTCTTTTACTGCTGTCATCTCCTCCAACATCCTCCCCACGTTGAAAGAATATACTTTTAAGAAAACGTGGACGTTATTCATTTATTGGAAGTGGTGCAAGTTTGCGTACTGGTCGTCGGATTATGCATTTTCTTGTGCTAACGTCAATGTCACGAACCTTGCTATCATATATCTAGGTAGCGAATTTTCTTCTCAAAGTCGTCTGAACTTTAATATAGTACCTCTACAAGTACTGATACGAACGAGAGTCCAAATAAAATATGTCCTGGTGCTATTGTTTTAGGAAGAAGATAAAGAAAAAGGTTTGCAATACCTCTGTAATTGGATATGTCAGCTTTGCTACTTTTTTATGTAGGGGAACTATAAAGGATTCTTTCCAAATAGAAGGAAAAAATTCACTCTGAAGTGATAAATTGAAAAGTGTCCGGAGCGGCTTACATAAAAATTCAGCACAGTACTTAAGTACACAACTAGGTATTTTGTCAGGACCAGGTAAGTAGATTTTAAAGATTTTAAATTGGTATGAAGACACTCCTCACCAATTACAGGAGAAACAATGTGGTTATATTGGGAAATGGGATAAGGGTAACGATTGTAAATAAATGACTTAGATTTAGGTCTGCAATACCCTAATCACGGCAGACCTGTTTGTCAACTTGATACATCGACGTGGGAAATAAAGAAGACTTGCGCTTTGAATTTACAAAGTAATAAAACTGCTTAGGGTTACGCGGAAATTGCAGCTTACAACGAAAGAGGTACTTGTTGTAACAAAAGCTATTTAAAGAAAGAAAATTAGCCCTAGCCACCCAAAAATTCGCAAAAGCAATAGAAAAGCCAGTACTCTTGTATTTTTTATAAAGCCTCGACTTAAAGTTCTTCAGGTTAGAAAGTCTTTTCGTTAAACCAAGGTGGTTTGTAGGATACTATAAAAGAAACGTTAAAGGGGACGTAGGTATTGAAAATTTTAAAAACCGTAGCATAGAAAAACTGCAATTATACAAAGAGGACCTATCACTTCCAAGAAAGATTGTATTTAATTGGGCAAACTTTACTCTGCGAAAAAAAAAAAAACCGCTGGTAACATGTAGGTGACGAAGCAGAAACAGGACAGGTTAAGGAGGCAAAAATCGAACACGAGCCAAAACACGTACAAGCAAAACATCTGTCAAAACTAAACTAAACAATCAAAATGCCCGACTTTGATAGTATAAGTGAGGGACATGAGTGGCAATATAACGCCGTAAAACAGACCTCGTATGTGCTGATGTTAGCCTTTCAAATTTTACATTTACTATGTCCCTTATTTTATTTACTGATTCAAACAGTATATCTAAATGTTTATTAAGTGTCTCTTTTGTTATTGGTCTCTTCTGAGACACACATATATATGACCTATCAAATATTTCTATTTGAAGTCTTCATTTATTTCTTATTTTTTCCCATTGCATTCAATAAATGTATTAATCATTGGAATCAAATCAAATTTTTAAATTTTCAAGTGCATCTGGTCGACTGGTGTTATCGTTTCTTTAAGTTTTTAATATGCATAGCATATAACTTTAGAACTAGCTGAACGCTTGACAATACTACTAACATTAATAAAAGAATCCAAATGTTCTTTAAATCCTCTGTGTGGTTTATAACCTCAACCTTGTTTATAACATTTGCGGTTGGGTTTTCAATTGTTATTCCCTAGATCCGATGAACAGAACTATTTTATGTTAGCAAATCAATTTTTTTTTTTTTTTTTGTCAACTAAGGGTTTAAAGAGAGTTCATTTATTTATTTATTTATTATAAAATTAAGATTATAATTAAAAATTATAACTTAGATATACTACGAGCAATAGCGACAAAGGCCTT